>CAKNYM010036755.1:6430-46199 GCA_932195095.1 Andricus curvator | reverse complement strand
CCCGCCCCTTCGAATTATATCGCACCCCATTGAATTCTATTCATCTCTGATAAATTGCAATAGAATTCCATTGAATTCCATTGCATTTTCATTGAATTTCCATCGAATTCCATTCAATTTTCATTGAATTCCATTCAATGTTCACTGAATTCTATCGCCCCTCTTTAAGTTAAGTAGCACCCTTTCAAATTATATCTCGCCCCTTGGAATTATATCGCAACCCTTTGAATTCTATTCATCTCTGATAAATAACAATGGAATTCCATTGAATTCCATTGAATTTTCATTGAATTCCATTGAATTTCATTGAATTTTAATTGAATTTTCATTGATTCATTAGGTAGCACCCCTTAAAATTATATCTCGCCCCTTCGAATTATATCGCAGCCCTTTGAATTCTATTCATCTTAGATAAATTACAATAGAATTCCATTGGATTCCATTGAATTTTCATTGAATTCCATTGAATTTCATTGAATTCCATTGAATTTTAATTGAATTTTCATTGATTCATTAGGTAGCACCCCTTCAAATTATATCACACCCCTTGGAATTCTATTCATCTCCGATAAATTAAAATGGAATTCCATTGAATTCCATTGAAGTTTCATTGAATTATAATATATTGAATTCTTAACTAAATTAATGGAAAATTTAACTGCAATAGTTGAATTTTGAACCAAGAAGATGCATTTTCCGCTTAGATGATTAATTTTCTACCAAAAAAACGAAATTTCAACAAAAGATATGAATTTTAAACAAAGAAGTATAAATTTTTACCAAATATGAAATAGATCAATTTTGGATAAAAAAAATTAATTTTCTACAAAAAAAAAACTAATTTTCAATAAACCAGTGACATTTTCAGTCAAACGATTTTCAACTAAAATCAGGAATCTTGAATCAGAAAAATTAATTTTTAACAAAGTAGTTCAACATTCAACCAAGCACTTGAATTTTCAATTAAAAAAGATAAGTTTTCAACAAAGCATGAAATAGTTAAATTTTCCATTGAAAAAATTAATTTTCAACCAAAAATGAAACGAGTTTGTTTACACAATATTAAATTTTCAACCAAAGAGGACAATCTTCAACAATAACAAAAAATGAATTTTCATTAAAGTAGTTCAAATTTAAACCAAATAGTTGAATTTTTATCAAAAAAATGACTTTTTAACGAAATACTTGAATTTTTAACTAAAAAATATCAAATTTAAACGAAAAATTGAATAGTTAAACTTTTAGATAAAAAAATCTATTTTTACACGAGATAAATTTTTAACTAAATTGATGGAACGTTTAACTGCAATAGTTGAATTTTCAACAAAGAAAGATAAATTTTCACCAAATATGAAATAGTTCAATTTTCAGTAAAAAAAAATTAATTTTCTACAAAAAAAACGAATTTTCAATAAACTAGTTAAATTTCCAATCGAACGATTTTCAGCTAAAATCAAGAATCTTCAATCAGAAAAATTAATTTTTAACAGACTAGTTTAAATCTCAATCAAGTACTTGAATTTTCAACTGAAAAATAAAAATGTTCACACAAATAATTGAATTTTAAACTAGAAAAGATAAATTATAATAATGATCTATTTTCTATCCAAGCTGAACTTGATTCCAATATAATTTTCACAATACAGAGTTTGCATTACAAGACAAAAACGTGATCAAATGGACAATGTTTTTTATTTTCAGCCCAAACTCTTATTCTTCTATTCAGTTTGAAACAATTAATAACAATATCTTGAATGTCACTAACCGTTGTACACTTTCAATTTTGTACTTCCCGCCGCCACGAGAGCACGTCTGAGCGCGCAGCACGTCTGCTATAAGACACTAGGTGGCAGGACAGTCGTACTGCACGAACAGCTGTCATACCAAATTTTTCAGTGAGCGTCGTGTGTATATTTGCATTTGTTGTTTTGCCTTTTAACGTAGGTATTTTCTAAACAGATTTATCTCCGAATCACATTGATAAAGTAATCTGAAAATGTTACGAAATCGTCAATGTGTGAATAGTCGTAGTAAATTTTTCTATGTATGTAGTGAGTGTGTATTTGAGGAAAACAGACGGAACTTTACTCCCTTATTGCAAAGTGCATACGAAAATTATTTTGGTTTCAAAATAAGTAATTGGGGTAAGCCTTGGGTTCCTGATGTAATATGTTTGACTTGTTCGATAAGACTATCAAGCCAAGACCTCGAAATCTTCCTTATTCTATGCCTGCAATATGGAGAGAACAGAAAGATCATGTGAGTGACTGTTACTTTTGTCTAACTAAATTAAAAGGATTTTCATCAAAAACAAAAGATCGAATAAACTATCCACAAGTGCCATCAGTTACAAGGTCTGTACTTGGAGTGCCAGTACATACAATAACTCCTTCACCAATGCAAGTGACAACGGCAGATTCACAAGTTTTTTGAAAGTCAACCGCTCATTTTAGAGGACTCATCTTCCGACTTTGAATCGAATTCACAAATAAAAAAGAGCAAACTGAGCCGATCCGTTTTAATGAAAAAGAACTAAATGATCTTGTCCGTGATTTAACTCTTTCTAAATCTAAAGCAGAAATATTAGCTTCTCGTCTGAAAGAAAAAAATCTACTTGAAACGAACGTTAAAATCACTTTTCGAAGTCGAGAAGAAAAACTCAGAGATTATTTTTCAGAAGAAAAGAGATTTTTGTTTTGCAACGATATCGAAGGGCTATTTTGCGAACTTCAACTTGAATTTGTGGTTGATGAATGGCGTCTTTTTGTTGACTCTAATAAAACAAGCTTGACAGCTGTACTTTTAAATAATGGTAACGAAAAGCCATCCATACGATACTTTTATGGTACGCAAACTAAAGAATGCTATGACAATGTGAAAATTTTATTAGAAAAAATTGATTATGATGACTACAGTTAGGCTACACTAAGTATATGTGCTTTCTATGTCAATGGGATAGCCGAAATAAAGCAGCACACTGTACACAAAAAATATTACCACCGCGGATAGAAATTATACCCGGACAAAAAAATGTTATTGCACAACCCCTTGTTGATTCTCAAAACGTTTTCTTGCCGTTATTGCACAACAAATTAGGTTTGGCTAAAAGTTTTGTCAAGGAACTGATCAAGCAATCTCCTGAGTCATACTCATTTTTGAAAGAAAAATTTGCACATATTAGTGATGAAAAATTGAAAGAGGGCGTATTTGTTGGACCTTACATTAGAAAGCTTATGCTTGATGCGAATTTTGAAAAAAAGCTTTCAGACATACACTTAAAGACTTGGAAATCAGTAAAAAACGTTATCAATAACTTCTTGGGAAATAAAAAAGCAGAAAATTATCCAGTGTTGGTGAATGGTATGTTAAAAAACTTCAAGAAAATGAAGATTAATATGTCTTTGAAAATCCATATGTTGGATTCTCATTTAGAATTTTTTCCTGAAAATCTTGGAGCAGTAAGCGACGAACATGGAGAAAGCTTCCACCAGGATATAGCTGAGTTAGAGAAAAGGTATAATTCCAAAAAAAGTGCAAATATGTTAGCAGATTATTGTTGGTCTGTCCTATTTGAAAGTTTCAATAAAGTAAAAATGTTTCTGAAAATTAAAAAAAAAGCTTAAATTTAATAATATACCTCTAGCCTGTGACCTTATTAGGTTATTCAAACTAAATAAAGAAAGTAGGATCGTGTTAAATTGAGACCAAACACACAAAAAAAGTGAGATTCAGTATAAATAAAACTAATTATAGTTTAGTTCTTACGAAAATCGGGATATGCAAATAAACGAAAAATGCGTTAAATAGGGATTTTTCAAAAAATCGATATTTTGCGATTTAAAAAAAAATTTAGAACATAAGAGAAAAATAAGATATGCAGCTTCCTGCCGTTATCTAATCAAATTAACATTCTGTTAAATTATTACAAATCAAAAACCACTCTTAACAATTTTAGGATTATACACGAGCATTCAAACTTTTCTTATAGTTTTTTCCTAATAATACGTGTCGATTCTTCCACATTGTGCAATATTATTAACAAGTTAACAAAGTGCCAAAAAAGGCTTAGAGGATAAAAACGGTATTTTATTTTTTATAACAATAGGCTATTTGCAAAGTAGGATGATATACATTTATTGAAATAATACAATTTTTAGCATAGCTTCGAATAAAAGTTAATGGAAAATAAGGAACAAATATTCAAATAATCATGAAAAATAATATTTGTACTTTATTTTGCAATATCTAAATAAGCAGTCCCGGACCGAAGTACATAAATGAGTAAAATATACATTTAATATCATAAAGTTGAACATAATATAGCAAATTTCACATTTTAGGAATATTTTATTCGAGTGCTTTAACAAAAGAGAATTCACATTCACCAAATTACAGTTGTCGATGGTTTGACCTTTAATGTTAAAAGGTTTAGGCATAGGTGTGGGGTAAGAACCCACCAAAAATGGTTTAGGTATCAGTTTGGATAATTTTTTTCAATTGGATCATTGGTTTAACTGTAGAGAATCGTGGTTCGTAACTACTACGCTAAAATTCCGTTTTATTGGGCGGGAGGGGCCTACTGGCACTTCCTCCATTTCATCTTGGGTCAAGTTTGTTACCTCGCCGCTTCCTATATTTATTTTCGCCCGGTGCCTTGTTCTTCTGGAATTATATATTCCAGTAAGAATACCACTAGTCTCCAATATTGCAAAAACGTCACCATTAGATTTTGTTAATACAATTTGTTCCAGGATTGGCAGGGTCCTATTTACTTTTCTTGTTGATTGCACTAGAAGTGGCGAATCGGGATGAAAAATATACCTTCGAAATTCGAATCGCCGGTGCGGATTGATACGGGGAATGAGTCGAATAAGTCCAAGTTGTCCAATTCCATATCCAAGTACCTGATAATCAAGAGTCCTGGCAAGAGGAGGCCTAGCAGAAGAAACCGTGGCAGGAGGTGACCTGGCAGAAGGAAACCTGGCAGGAGGAGACCTGGACCTTTCACGTATAAGAGGCTCAGGCTCGGCAGGGGAGTAAGGTTTTCGACGAGACGAAGAAGAAGAAGGTTGGCGAAGACTCAGTTCCAGGCGCGGTGTACTAGGCCGATCGTCATTCGGGTTGAAGCCTGACTGTAAGCTTAATTCTGCAAGAAGAAATAGAGGATTAATATTTACATGCTCATCTGAATGAGAAGGCATTAATTTTATCTGAAAATTGACTTTCACCAAATCTCTTCGTTTTCAGACTCACTGATTTAGCAAAACTGGATTTTACTTCGGTGTCTGTCTGTGGATGTCATCGTTGTAGTCTGTTAACACAATAACATTAGAAGGAATTATCTTATTGGATTGTGCTTTGGCACACTTTTTAAGGCCTCAACGTAAAGGACAAGTGAATGACCAGTCTCTCTTGGCTCACATTCATGAGTTCCGACATTTTTTCAGCTCTTATGCGTACCATATTATAGCAGTCTCAGAGACATCGCTAACCTCGAATCACCCATCAAAAGTAGTCGCACTTGACAATTATGTGCTCTTCCATAGAGACAGAGAGAAGCGGAGAGAGGGTGGTGTTTGCCTGAATGTACACGAAAGCCTTAGGGGGGTCTTATTGAGAGTCAGTTCGGCCGTTCATTATCCTATTGCTCAATTTATTTTTTAGAGGTCACGGGAGCGAGGGACTGTGGTTTGGTGGGGGTCATTTATAAACCTCCAAATGCCTATTTTGGCACTGAACTCAAATCAGAAATTGTTACCCATGTACCTAACTTGAATAATGTTATTCTTACAGGGGATTTTAATACTAATTTGAATGTGATCTGTAATGATACTAAATATTCAACAAGTATGATACCTGCTGCTAGGTTCTCTATTGTTCCACATAATTCCAACGATCACACTAATTATTCCAGTTCTCGAATAGACTTAATGATAGTAGATCATCTTGGTAAGCTGAATTCTTATAGCCAATATCCTATTCCATTTCTATCTAATCAGGATCTTATCAATATTAAATACAAATATATCCACAAACCGTAATCAAACCCAAATAAGAAATCTTGCATTATATAGATGAGTGTAAGTTTCAGGAGCACTTAATGACCTACGATTGGGAAAAAATACTAAGAATTGAAGACGTTAATAGTAAATTAAATCTCCTATGCTCTTGCTTAATTTCTTCGTTTGATCAGTTTGTGCCTTTACATGTTCCACATAAACAGAAATTCTGCTCCTTGGGTCACAGTTGAAATCAAAAACATTATGAAGGAACGTAATAATAAGCATCACCTGGCAAAGAGAACTAAAAACCTACGGATACAAGCACAGTTTCGTCAGCTAAGGGACTTAGTTCAAACCAACAGCAGGGATTCGTATAATTAATATAATTACAATGCTATAAAGAACAAGAACACTTACTTAGATGCTTATATCTAATTCCACCTAAGAATGAAACTTCAGCTCATACTTTCCCATCTAATGATTTATTAAAAGCATTCACAAATTTACCATCCTTTAACTCCTCCAACTCTCGTATACCCTTTACGGCAGTTCAGGCAAGCTCGACTTATCGAGATACTGATTTCTTTTTCTAAACATAAGACCGGAAGTTCTATTCAAAAAAATCTTCGAAATAAAAACTGACGCTTTAGGTACTGATGGTATATTTATAAAGATGATTCGACTAGCGCTTCCTGTAATTTTCCCTATACTCCTTCACATTTCTAACTCTTCACTTCAGGTGGGATTTTTCCCTGAACTTTGGAAAAAAGCGCTGATTCGCCACATTCCTAAGGTTTCTGGTCCCTCTTCTCCCAATACTTTTCCCAATGATTTCCGACCGATTTCGATACTTTGTGATATGTTCAAGTCGCCAAGCACAGTACATTAAGAGCCTCCCTGAAAGTTACTTCAGACTTTAGAATCGCTATCCAAAAGAAGGAAATAACAATAGTTGTTTTATTTGATTTTTCTAAAGCTTTCGATACTGTTGAGCACAAGCTTCCTTTAAATAAACTTCGTAACTTTAATTTATCCAGCCCTGGGGGACACCACCTGGGGGACACCACTCTCGATCCCCTCCTTTTCGGTCTATACACGTCTGAGCTTGGTAGTGATCTTGAGCATTGTAAGTGCCATAAATACGCACACGATTTTAAACTATATGTCTCTGCTCCTATTTCTTCCATTAATAGTTTGATTGTGAGGGTTCAGAAGGATATTTATAGAGTGAATCAATGGGCATTAAACAATAGGTTAACGCTAAACTCTTCAAAAACTAAAGCAATTATTATTGGACAGCCCTCTTCCCCGTCCACTGCTACCACCATCAGCTTAAGGTTGATGACCTTGACATTGCCTTCGTTGATTTGGTGAGGGATTTAGGGTACATCCTCAACCGTACCCTCTCCTGGAAAGAGCAAATTCTTGAAATCTCGAGGAATACTTTTAGAGTACTCCAACAGCTTAAAAAGCACAAGGAATCCTTGCCAACTGCAACTCGGATTCTACTTGTTGAGAGTCTTATCCTCCGGCCTTTCGATTATGGGTGTATTACATACGACGATACCACAGATGAACTGAATCCTAAACTCGAGCGAGCACTTAGTGCTTGCATACGATTTATCTACGATGTACCGAAATATGAACATATTACACTATATCGGCAACGGGCGGGATTTCTTAATGTGGCTAAGAGAAGACAATTTTTTATAAGCAAACTAATTTACAATCTCTTTTATAACAAAAACCCTCAATATCTTCTATGTAGGTCTGATTGAAAACAGAAATGTGACAAATATCACGTCACAAATCTTGTAAGTTGCAAATATTCTTTATGGTGAGGGGAACGCGTCTTTGGAATAAGGTCCCTGAATAAATTAGGAATGCACCTTCGCCTTATCACTTTAAAAAGCTATTCTTTAACTTTTTATTTCGAATTTTTCATTCTTCTCTAGAAATTTCGCACTGGTAAATTGTGAATTGTTAATTTTTCTAACTTTTAGTGACGGTTTGCGCCTCAGTATTATAACAATTAAATCTTTGCAATTCGATCCATAGCTTATATCAGTTATTTAACAATTAGGTCTTAAGTTCTTTGATGATATCCGTTATGCCAATCACTAGCTTATATTAGCAGCATATATAACTTATATTCATCATATGATATATTATTTTTATCTTTATCCATCTGTAATTATTTTTGTTTTAGCAACGTCATAATCGTCGTTTGACCACAAATGTAAAATTTTTTTGTAAAACCTATGTATAGTTTGTTCTTTAGAGGGCTGTTTAGCCCTAGGGACTTAAAAAATAAATTCTAAATTCTAATTCTAATGCGTTTGTATACACACATACGGTGGCATTTTTGGAGAGAGATGAAACATGTAAACCCGTAAACAATCAATCCTTGATTCTCCATTTGTTATCCGATGTGCCCTGAGTTTTTTAAAAAATCTTGGATGATTCTGGAAAATTTTCGATCTACTTGCATAAAGGATGCAAAAAAAATTGTTATACTTTTTGAGGCAAACCCAAACTGGTGTCCCTTGGATGGTGTTTTTTATGGAATGCTAAAGCATATCATTCCCTGATGTATTGCAAGGTGATCAGAAAATCATTGTTGCGAACCAGTTAAATAATTTAGGAAATTTGTCGAAATAAGAAAGCCCAACAGTTGAAAGAACCAATTATAGGGTTAGAAAGATGTGCATTATGTACATTAATATAGATGTGAGCACGCAGAGGCAGGCTTTTTTACCACCAGGCCTATCTACACGGTTATCCCTAAAAACCTGAAACACATCCGAGTCGAACACCTCAGCGCTGTTAACAGATAATTTTAGCCATGTTTCTGTGAAGGCAATGATATAATCGTAAACATCAGGAGAGTATTTAAATGTAGCCATTTACTATTAATACCTCTAACATTCTGGCAATATAACCTGGCAGAAGGAGTAGATGACGTTAGGATGACACTTGCAGGTTTTTCTTCGTGGGAACTATTACAAGAACGTCGTTTCTGTAAGTTATCCGGAAATCCTTCTCTCCTCTGGCAAGACGTTCAACTAGAATTTTCTTCTGTTCCTTGGAATTGCGTTGTTGTATTAATGTTTGGTCTCGGGAAATCCGGTATTCTTTTACTGCATCTGGAATCGAGTTCTTTTTCCTCACCATAAGATATAATCGAATGATTTCTGAGGCGTTTGCTTCTGACTGAAATATAACCTTGACAGGACATGCTAGGGCCAGTGATCGCTCTCCAATACGGAAGACATGTATAGTATTAGACGAAATCAATAAAGATGGATTAATGATTTTAAGCAAGTCAGTGGCCTGAATGATATCATTGCTCAAAGATGATGCATTCCCTTCAGTCTCAGTTTCGGGTAAGTTAAATATTAAAATATTTTTCTTACGTGCATTGCGCAGGCTGATTTTCTTAATGCAGGATTCCACATCACATCCTTGTTGGTATGAGAGATCATGGTGTTGGTCGTCTTCGATTTTACTTACCTTCTCTACAACTTCATTAATCCTTTGGTCAACAGAGCTAGTATTCTCACAAAGTCTATTTTTCAGTTCGGTCAAACGCATATCCATTTGTTACACCGTAGAAGAGACATTTTCAATTTTAGAAGGTAGATTACCAACGGAGATACGCGTTTTCTCAAAATCTCTTTTTTGTTATGTGTGACTCTTCTCGTATTCTATCTCCATACTATTTTTTATTTCATTAAGCAGAGATTCGAGTTTGTTAGTGCAAATAGTTATCTCATTTCCTCTATCATCGTCAGTCGGGGAGTTTGATCTGGAACCGCAGCAACGTTGAAAAATGCCATCAGACCTGCATCTAATTTTTGTTGCATACGCGTTGTGATTGCCAGAAGGACATCCCTTGCATTTTAGAAATCCATCATCAGGGTTGATCGGCTCCTTATATTTCCCATACGCACAGAAGTTGTCAGCATCAAGAACTTTTTCATTCCGAATTTTGTTCTTGACAGCCATTATCACAGCTGATTTTATATACAGACACACACAGTTGAGTCAATCGGCTGTGCGATTAATAACGTCTTGTAGCCAATTGTCTTAGCGATAACACTAAATGAAAGCCAGAGGCAAAAGGATAGGAAAAAAGAAAAATTATAGATAGTCAAGAGAGAAAAAACACAATATCTTAGAGATTACAAACATCCTTAGAGAACTAATCATCTCTAATAAAAACCGGGCACTGCATACACATCACTATATCCGGCTCAACGTTAATAGTCACACCAGAACACAGAATTTAGCGATAATGAACAGACAACGAGATCGCGCGTGCTCACATATCAGCGGCTATATTGCTATCTATAGTTGGGAGGGTACTACTTGTGTACGACTTAATTCCAACGTACATAGTTAGGAAGGTACCATCTGTGCACGTCCAAATTTCAGACCATGTTTGCACGTCCACATATGGAAACGACCAATTGTGTACGTCGAAATTTAGACGTTCACATATGGTCGTGCACAGTTACACACGTGTAAAGTTGCTCCAAAAGTAAAGACGTATCCTTTTCTTTTATACGACACACAATCAGGATTCGCTGGGAATAAATTCAGATTAAATTCTTACTCATTATGGTCAAACACCGATAGAGTTGGGAAGGGAATAGCAATTAGGATATAATATGGATTGAATCGGAACAATTTTTATTTGAGGAAAACCGAAAAATGTTTTTATAGTAATTATAGATGTATTAAATTATTATATTTACCAATAGAATTCAGAATAACCGCTAAAAATAAAGCCGGAGTATAAACGATCTTCATCTTTTCCAATTAAAGGACGAAATGTAATTAACAGTGTAACTAATAAATATTCTGTTTCTTTATTGGAGTCAATACTGCCTTAAGCTTGTCCTCCTGAGATTATCTTCAGAGATTATTATCGTATGAGACTTTATTTATATTTCATTAGCCATTTTAAAGGAATAATGATTTATAATTTAAAGTATAATTGATCTTATAAATTTACTATCATTCTTTCATATTTTTCACTAATAACAAATGCGAAATATTTTGTTTTTTTTAGAATTTTTTATTAATAAGGTGTAAATGTCAGTTTTGAAAGTTTTAATTTTTCAATTTTATTGACCTGGAAAAATGTTTCTTATCCGGAAAAAAAATGTTTGTTGCTTTTCGATAGGCCACCCTGAAATATTTCTATTTATCGAAATATTTTTTTGATGAAATGATGAGTATTTGAATTTTAAAAACCGAAAAATTATCAAAAAGTGGTAACATATTTTGTTAAAGGTGTCGTTTCTGGTTGGATTGACAAGCACTTCCCTTATGAAAAAGAAGTATTGGTAAGTATTGGATCCAGTACTTTTTTCACGAAAAAGTATCGGATTTCCAATACTTATTCGCGAAAAAAGTATTAGATCCAATACTCATCAATACTTCTTTTTCATAAGGGTTATTTCCATATTTTCTTGATTGCCATAGAAGTGGCGAATCGAGATGGAAAGTGTATCTTCGAAATACGAATCACCGCTGCGGTTTGCTATGGAGAATAAGCCGAATAAGTCCAAGCTTTCCAAGTCCATATCTAAGTACCCGAATATCTAGATTTCGGCTAAAAAAAACTAGGATTTTCAAAAAATTTCACTTTTCCTGTTTATTAATTTATACAATGTATAACATAAGGATAAATTAAACAAAATTATTTCTAGACATTATTGTAAATTTAATTCTGAGCTTTTCTAAGAAAAGATCGAAATCGATTAAAAACTGTAAGCTCTACCCGAATTCGAACAGTGAATTCCTGATTTGGACTACTGGGCGAGATACAAGGTAAAAGAAATTACAAGGAGTAGGGGAGAAGCGGGTAAAGCGGCACGATCGATTTTTAAAAAATCCACGAATTATATCAATGAGTGAATTTCAGTTCAGTATATCAATTTATAATTGCAATACCCGCTTCTTCCCTAGCTGGCCCTTTTCCCTTATCGTATGCAAAAAATCGAGATAGCAATAAGAACGTCGATATGGCCTACCACCAATTGCAGAAATTCCCATTTTTATATCAAACCAAATAGCTGTAACCCTAATAACGATTAGGATTTAAAGAAAGAGTTTAAAGAAGTGAAGATTCGTGGTTCGCAACTACTGAGCTGAAATACTGATTTATAGGGCTATCCTAAGGGTTACAGTAGCTATAATATATAAGAAGATTCTTTACCTTAAAATATAAGAAAATGCGGAATATGATAATTTATGTTAATACGCACTAAGATGTCTGTAAAATCCGCAACAAACCTTATCAGTGAGAAATTGAACCTAATTGCATTGAAGTGAGTAATTAGATCTCTGCGCATGTAATCCCAAATTGTTTGTCACTTGTCCTCGATTTCTACCGATAAAAAGTGGACAGTCCAAGAAATTCGAAATTTCGATATTTTATTGTTGTCGACTTTCCGCTATGATATGCAGTCATTACAACGACTAAAATATGTTTGAGAAATTATGTGGTTGTAGCAGATTCTTCTTAGTTTTTTCAATTCAATTGTGAAGTTTTTATTTTTCTAACGATCTCGATTGGAGGACTTCTCTGACGTCAAAGAGGTCGAATTTTCCACCAAACATTATTTAGGTATCAGTTGGGATCCTTTTCTTCAATTGAATTATTGGTTTAACTGTAGAGAATCGTGGTTCGTAACTACTACGCTAAAATTCCGTTTTATTGGACGGGAGGGGCCTACTGGCACTTCCTCCATTTCATCGTGGGTCAAGTTTGTTACCTCGCCGCTTCCTATATTTATTTTCACCCTGTACCTTATACTTTTGGAATTATATAATCCAGTAAGAATACCACTAGTCTCTAAAATTGCAAAAACGTCACCATTAGATGTTAATACAATTTGTTCTAGGATTGGCATCGACCTATTTCCTTTTTTTCTTGGTTGCATCAGAAGTGGCGATTTGGGATTAAAAGTGTATCTTCGAAATTCGAATCGCCGGTGCGGTGGTTTGTTATAGGGGATAAGCCGAATAAGTCCAAGTTGTCCAATTCCGTATCCAAGTACCTCATAATCAGGAGTCTTGGCAAAAGGAAGCCTGGCAGTAGGAGACGTGGCAGGAGGTGACCTGGACCTTTCACGTAGAGGAGGCTCAGGCTCGGTAGGTGAGTGAGGCATGCGGCGAGACGAAGAAGAAGACGGTTGGCAAAGACTCAATTCCAGGTGCGGAGGACCAGGCCAATCATCATTCGGGTTACAGCCTGACTGTAAACTTAATTCTGCAAGAAGAAATAGAGGATTCATTTTTACATGCTCATCTCAGTCAGAAGGCATTAATTTTATCTGAAAATTTACTTTCACCAAATCTCTACGTTTTCAGACTGATTGAGAAAAAATGGATTTTATTTCGATATCTTTTTGTCGATGTTATCGTTGTAGTCTGTAAACACGATAACGTTCGAAGGAATTATCTGATTGGGTTGCGCTTTGGCACACTTTTTAAGACCTGAACGTAAATACAAGTTTGTTAACTAGCCATTTGTGGCTAATGGTTCTGGTTTTACCCATCGAAAATGCTTTTAAAACAATAAAAAATTTCATTTTTAAGCAAAACTATAGGACGTACGAAAAAATGTCAAGAAGAATAATTGTTCATCTCAAAATAATCTACAGCAGCTAGAAAGCTTATTAAATTTCGCTTTGAATGAGACCTACACTCGACTTACCGAAGTTCTAATTTTTTCCACTTATTTACCTAAAGCAGGGATGGCCACGGACGAGCTCTGGGAGCTAAAGTCTGTCAACTCGTCAACCCCCACTCTTACCGCCTTTGCTAGGATGGAGCTCGAGGAGGTGGGAGCATGGGTGGGAGCACGGCCGCTCTCGGCTGCTTGGCGACCGAAGCCAAGCGGATACGAGAGCGTCCGATCCAACCAAGCGCGGCGTCAGTGACCCTAGCTTTGGCATGTAGACGTACTGCGCTTGCGCTAGAACACGTAAGAGGAACACGACGTTACAACCCGTTACCATGGCAACAATAATTCGCGTCGTGTTCCTCCTATACATAGCTAGCGCAAGCGCAGTACAGCTACATGCCAAAGTTGGGGTCACTGCCCGGCGTGCAGCTGCGTGGACGTCATTCCGCGCAAGACCGAGAGGATGGGAGGATGGAGTAAGCTCAGAGAAGCGCTCGAAGAAAGGGAACAAAATTGGAGAAAAAGCGAGGCAGGGGAAACACTGCAAGTGGTCCGTGGCCATTCCTGCTCTAAAGCATGCAGAAAGTGGAGAAAATCGGTCATAAACGTAAAAGCTTCCTAATGCGTTTTTTATATATCTAACTTAATTTCTCGCTGAGATATCCAAGAAAAAAGAGACTCATATTACTGTATATATTCGTTCAAGAAGAAGGTGTTTTAACAAAACAGAATTCACAATTACCAAACTATAGTTGTTAATGATTGGACCTTTAATTTTCAAATCGTTATGCACAAACGTAGAGGAAGAACAAAGACCTAGTAAATTAAGATTAAATTCGTACACATTGTGGTCAAACACCGATAGAGTTTGGAAGAAAATAGCAATTGGGATATAACACGATTTAAATCGGAACAATTTTCATTTGCGGAATACCAAATAATGTTTTTATAGTAATTATAGGTGTATTAAATTATTATATTTACCAATAGAATTTAGAATAACCGCTAAGAATAAAGCCGGAGTATAAACGATCTTCATCTTTTTCAATTAAAGGACAAACTGTAGTTAACAGTGTAACCAATAAGTATTTTGTTTTTTCATTGGAGTAAATACTGTCTTAAGCTTGTCCTCCTGAGATTATCTTTAGAGATTATTATCGTATGAGATTTTATTTATATTTCATCAGTCACTTCATAGGAATAATAATTTTTAATTAAAAGTATAATTTATTATATAAATTTATTACCATTCCTTCATATTTTTTACACTAATGACATATAACCTCGCCGCTTTCTATATTTATTTTCGCCCGGATTTTCCTTCTTCTGGCATGATATATTCCAGTAACAATACCACTAGTCTCTAATATTGCAAAAGCGTCACCATTAGATGTTGTTAATACAATTTCTTCTAGGATTGGTATGCACTTATTTCCTTTTTTTCTTGATTGCATTAGAAGTGGCGAATCGGGATGAAAAGTGTATCTTCGAAATTCGAATCGCCGGTACTGTGGTTTGTTATACGGAATAAGCCGAATAAGTCCAAGTTGTCCAATTCCGTATCCAAGTACCTTATAATCGGGAATCCTGGAAAACGGAGGTTTGGCAGTAGGAGACGTGGCAGGAGGTGACCTGGCAGGAGAAAACCTGGCAAGGTGAGGCCTAGCAGGAGGAGACCTGGACCAATCTTCATTCAGGTTACAGCCTGACTTAATTCGGCAAGAAGAAGAATCTCAATGAGAAGTCTTAACACGATAACTAAAGGAAAGGACGAGTTAGTTAACTAGCCATTGCTACAAATTTGCACTAGACTATTTTTTATAAGACGCATAGGTTTTGTTTTCATCGTGAGAAAGAACATTAAGAAAAAATTATTTTTGGAAAACGACACAAGATAGAGTACCGGCCAGAATTGTCAGAAAATTTGAAGAAAAAAAACGTTAGAACCTGAAACAGAAGGTTCATGCCGAAGTACAGAAATGAAGTAATAATATAATCAAGAAAATGTTGCGTTTTGGACATACTTTAATCGAGTGCGAAGCACAAGACACGCGATGATTATGTATTCGATCAAGAAGAAGATGTTTTAACAAAAGAGAATTCACACGATCACCAAATTATAGTTGTTAATAGTTTGACCTTTAATTTAAAAATTGTTATGCACAAATGTAGGGGAAGAACAATTACCTAGCGCGTAGTACGAGGTAAATACGTTATCGAGCACGACAGGTGCGCACTGTAGGAGAACTTAAACTTGCGAGCAAAGTTAGCCGCGCAAGTAATAACTTATGGCAATATTGTTTTAGATTCATTATTCTGTACAGAAAGTAACGCGTTTGTATACACACATGCGGTAGCATTTTGGGTGAGAGATCAAACATGTAAATCCGTAACTAGCCAATCCACATTCTCCATTTGTTATCCGATGAACATTGAGTTTTTCAACAAATCTTTTATGATTCTGGAAACTTTTTGATCTACTTAAATAAGGGATGAAAAAAAATGGTGACACTTTTTGAGGCAAATTCAGACTGGTGTCCCTTGGATACTGCTTTTTATGGGATGAGAGAGCATATCATTCTCTGATGCATTGCAACGTGATCAGAAAATCATAGGTGCGAAACCAGTTAAATAATTTAGGAAATTTGTCGATCTCCTAGTGTCTAAATTTCAGCGTGCACAGTTGGAAGTGTACCATCTGTGCACGCGCACAAGTGGAGAATACCATGTGTGCACGTCTAACTTTCGAGGTGCAGATTTAGTACTGTACCATGTATAAAGTTAAATCGTGCAAAGACGTATTGTTTCTTTTATACGACACACAATCTGCAAAAATGTTTGTTATTCCTATTTATCGAAATATTTTTTGGATGAAATTGTAACGGGTCCAAATAAAGCGTTCAATTTTGTATAAACAATGTCAATTCGCCTCTGTTACACCCCTCGATTTAGACTGTTTTTAGTCCTCTAAAAATTCTATTTCCTCCTGATGCTTACAGGCCTAGCTTCTACTACAAAATTTGTATCATTAGTTCCTATTTTAAAATTCGCATTATTGGATCCCGTTACACAATTGGCACGATTAGTGCACATTACAAAATTCGCATTGTCGGTGCCTCGTTGCAACACAGGTATGGCATTTTGGGTGCTTACGTGCTGCGTAGTGGGTCTATAACAAAACTACAATTATTTTAGCAATTTCCGCAACAATGTTTTAGTACGTCGACAGTTCCGTGTATTAATTTAATTCTATATAATACATATAATAATACAAAGGCCATAGACGCGTAACCTGTGTTCTGAAGGAAGGAGGCTATTGCTTTCATCGAGACTGATTCTAGCGCTTCGTAATTGATTTATGTCAAGAATACTGGGAAGTTTAACTAACTTATCGTGTAACAAGTGAATTTCTTTATCTCTAAAATCATTGACGTAGATTATTTTTATGTCATAACTCCTGGTGATATTTTTGCTTGAATTTAAAGGTAGTCTGATATTTTCTGTTATTAATTTACATTAGTCTCCTGTTATCAAGAATGTTCCAATTAGTTTCCTTTTATAGTATATGTCATTTTCGCAAATAAAGTCGATAGAGGTTTTCGCTACTAATATTGTAATTCTTCGTCTTGGTTTAATTCCGTAATTTTGCCGCTTCCTATATTTATTTTCGCCCGGTACCTTATTCTTTTGGAAATATATAATCCAGTAAGAATACCCCTAGTCTCTAATATAGCAAAAACGTCACCATTAGATGTTGTTAATACAATTTGTTCTAGAATGGGCAGGTTCCTATTTACTTTTTTCGTCCAAGTCAATATTCAAGTACCTGAATATCTATATTTTTGCTGAGAAAAGGGCTGGCAGGAGGAGACCTGGACCTGGCACGTAGAGGAGGCTTGGAATTGGCAGGAGAATGAGGTATGCGACGAGAAGATGATGCGGAACCTGGTCAGTCAGTCGCCCCTCGCAACTATGTCGAAAGTTGTTGTGAAATAATTTCTAGAAATTATTTTGTATTTAGTGCTGAGCATTTGTAAGAAAAAATCGAAATCGATTAAGAAATGTAAGCTCTACCCGAATTTGAAGAGTGAATTCCTGATTTGCACTACTTTGCGAGGTACAAGGCGAAAGAAATTACAAGTAGTAGGGGAAAATCGGGTGAAGCGGCGCGGTCAATTTTACAAAAATCTACGTATTATCAACGAGCGAAAATCGGTTCAGTATATGAATGTATGAATGCAATATCAAATAGTGAGAAATTAAGGTATTTAAGATTTAAGATTGTTTCTTTCTACCGATTGGTAGAAGAACGTCGTTATGGCTTACCAGCAAGTGCAGGAATTCCCATTTTTACATAAAACCAATGCCTCCTCATTGAGATGAGAATGTAAAAATAAACCCCCTATTTCTTCTTGCAGAAGTAAGTTCACAGTCCAGATATAACCCTAATAACGATTGGCCTGGTATTTCAAACCCAGAAATAAGGAGTGGATTAGAACGCATAGACTGACATTTAAAAAAACGCACATTTCAATGTCTTCAAATGTTTACCAATTGCATTTTTATCCGAAAACGAATCAAATCGTATTGCCTGGCACTTATTCTATTCAATATTTTGTCAACAACAATAAATGACATTGACTCTGTTCAATACTTATTTCGTAAAGAACATTGCATGGCATACAATGTTGCTGTTCGCCGATTAGCATTAAATAGCATTAAATGACATAAAATAAAAGGCATTACATGAAAATCATTATAATGCCTTGAAGTTTATGCGCATTAAAAATAATTGAATGGAGATTCTTGGTCGAATAATAAAATTCGCGTGGCTGTTAACGAAAAGAAACAAGTGTTCTCGAGAAAGCTGATTATTGATGCTCCTAGCAATGAGGATAAGACTAGACTAGAAAATGATTATAGGGATGAGAACAAAAAAGAAAATATGCTAGTCAAATAGAGCAAAAATAAAGTCCAAGCGGTAAGAGATAAAAAATGTAAAATTATTTTGAAGGAAATGGTTTTATAAGATTAGGAAAGGTAGTAGTAGTACTGAGTTAGTCGGAATTAAGAATACCGATGGTCAGATTGTATGGGATATGGACAAAGTGCAGGACTGTTTGAGTGACTTTTTCAAGAAGTTGTATGGGGATGAAATTCTGGAGCACAACAACTATGACATAGAATAGGATAAGTTTGAAAATCCCATTGAAAATGGCAGAATAGAACCTTGTGCCTCTGAGATAAAGTTTATAATTAAGAGTTTAAAGAAGTGAAGATTCGTGGTTCGCAACTACTAAGCTGAAATACCGATTTATAGGCTTACATTTATATATTGAAGAATTAACTAATTTACATTTGCCAAACACGGATAGACTTCTGCAAACTCTTAAAAACTTTTCACGACAATTAATATATTGAATATCTAGCTGTGATTGTTCACGTTTCGAAACTTGTAAAGAATAAGGAATTTGAAAGTTTTGCAAAAACGGCTGTTTCTTACCTTGAACCTGCATTTTTGAGTCCCACTTTTAACACTCGCCTTGCTTACCAAGTAAGTAAGAAAAATAAATTACTTAGAAAACCGCAATTGTTTTAGTTTTAAATAGAATTGTTTGAAATTGCAGGCAGTCATTCTAAAACTGTATGATGTTATGCAAAAGGGAGAACAATGAATTGACCCAATTTTAAGATAGTGGATGAGTCTTACTACAACAATTTAAATTCTTTGAAAAACTAAAGTTCGCATGATTGTATTTAATTGAAAACAAATTGTTACATACAAAAATTAACTATCATTGTATTTGCCTAATAAAACTAATCCTTACATTTATTCAACGATTCAACGGTAAATTACCAATTTCAAAATTAGAAACTTTACCTAGAAGAAAAGAGAAAAATAAGATATGCAGCTTCCTACCGTTATCTAATCAAGTTAACGTTTTTCTTTGTTATGACATATTACAAATTAAAAACCACTCTCAACTATTTTAGGATTATACACGAGCATTTTACCTTTTCTTATAGACTTAGAGGATAAAAACGGTATTTCATTTTTCATAACAATAGGCTGTCTGCAAAGTCGAATGATATACATTTATTGAAATAATACAATTTTCAGGGTAGCTTCGAATAAAAATTAATGGAAAATAAGGAACAAATATTCAAATAATCATGAAAAATAATATTTGTACTTTATTTTGTGATATCTGAATAAGCAGTCCCGGACCAAGCTACAAAAAATTAGAATAATATACATTTAATATCATAGAGTTGAACATAATATAGAAGACTTCGCATTTTAGGAATATTTCAATCGAGTGCGTAGTATGAGACAAGTGATGGGAATGTGTCCGTTAAAACCGAAGAAGCTTTAACAAAAGAGAATTCACATTCACCAAATTAAAGTTTTCGATGGTTTAGCCTGGTGCGTGATGGGAATGTGCCAACACAGCGGGCAGATTCTTTTTAGTATTTTCAATTTCATTATGCAGTTTTTATTTTTTAACGACGTCGATTTGGGCTCTTCTATGACGTTAATGAGGTCGCATTTTATTAACCATGGTTTAGGTATCAGTTTGGGTCATTTTTTTCAATTGCATTATTGGTTTAGCTGTAGAGAATCGTGGTTCGTAACTACTACGCTAAAATTCCGTTTTATTGGGCGGGAGATGCCTACTGGAACTTCCTCCATTTCTTTTCGGGTCAACTCCGTAACCTCGCCGCTTCCTATATTTATTTTCGCCCTGAAACTTCTTCTTCTGGAATTATATATTCCAGTGAGAACACCACCAGTCTCTAATATTCCAAAAACGTCACCATTAGATGTTGTTAATACAATTTGTTCTAGGATTGGCATGGGTTTATTTCCTTTTTTTCTTGATTGCATTAGAAGTGGCGAATCGGGATGAAAAGTGTATCTTCGAAATTCGAATCGCCGGTACTGGTTGCTATGGGGAATAAGCCGAATGAGTCCAAGTTGTCCAATTCCATATCCAAGTACCTGATAATCAGGAGTGCTGAAAAAAGGTGGCCTGACAGTAGGAGACGTGGCAGGAGGTGACCTGGCAGGAGGAAACCTGGCAAGATAAGGCCTGGCAGGAGGAGACCTGGGCCTTTCACGTAGAGGAGGCTCGGGCTCGGCAGGTGAGTGAGTTATGCGACGAGACGAAGAAGAAGGTTGGCGAAGACTCAGTTTCAGGCGCGGCGTATCAGGCCAATCGTCATTCAGGTTACAGTCTGACTGTAAACTTAATTCTGCAAGAAAAAATAGAGAATTCATTTTTACATGCGCATCTCAATGAGAAGTCTGTTAATACGATAACTTTTGAAGGAATTATCTGATTGGATTCCGCTTTTGCACATTTTTTAGGCCCAAAGGAAAGGAGGAGTTTGTTTTCGAAAAAACTTTGATTTTCAGTTAGTAAACGAACATTAGAGAGGGTGGCACAATGACCAGTTCCTTGGACACAAGGAAGAGCACCCCCGGGTACTACGCTTTCAGATCTAGACACCTGGGTACAAATTGATTTCTATTGTTACGTTCCCTCATCTTCAAGTTGTTGGTTATCAAGTTTTTGGTTCTGATCACAATGGAATCCGACATATATAAACCCAGGAACAGAATTAGAACATCAGTATATCTACAAACTTCAAATCGGGCGGAAGCTCTGCCCTAGAGCACATTCTCAAGTCAAATATTAAAATACCAGATAGACTCCGGTTATTTGGGAACCATTTCCAAGTAGTCGAAATACAATTTCAAAAAAATAATAGTAAAATCAGTGTTGTGCTTCGGAAATGCAATCGAACTGAAGCCGATTGGAATTTCAAAACCCTTTAAATAAAGTGAAACGAAACCCACAACTATCCTTTTGACAATTCCATTTTGTCAATCATCATCCACCTCGAGTAACAGCAGGGGACTTGAGCCTAACTGCTCACTGATAGACTCCTTTGGCAAATCCTCATTGTCAACCATCACAACGGTGCATCACCAGAAGGACAATCAACGTCACATGTACTAAACCAATAAACACCTGGACCAGTACCAGTATCTTTCCCAGTCAACGAGAGGAAGATCTAACTGACTCGAAAAACCAGTTTGTCAAGGAATTTTCAAATTATCCAGTGAATCCCCAAAATAATTACTCGTTCAGTTCAAAAAGTGAACATTTGGAATATATATTAGGTAAGTTTAAATAAATGAGTTAAGAACTCATAATATTTAATTCTTTTAAAAGAAACTTGTCATTAAGGTCTTCCTTTATTTTAAGGTGGAGATCTGGATGAAGAGTTTCTGCTACCTGAGAGTCTCCAGTGCACATCAAATTTGAAAACAAATCCAGTAAAGTAAAATCAAAACAAATAAGTAACATAATCCTTTCTGAAATTTCAAATCAACTATCTCTCTTAAAATTTTGTAATTTCCTGAATTTAATAAACTGTAATATTCTGTATACAACTGTATTCTGATTTATTTGTAAAATATTGTGTGGTTATCTCAATAAGTGTATTCCCTTCAGGACGTAACACCTGCATCCCCTCCTTTGTTCCGTTTTTACTCGGAGAATTAGTTTGTTCCCTTTTGACTCCGAAAAATTTATGTTCCATTTTTACTCGTAAACTTTTTTTGTCCCGTTTCATGACAAAACTATTCGCCTAAAACGACATAAGATAGGTACAATAAAATGTTTAACGGCAAAAATTTTCACCTAAAACAGGAGGTTCGGACCGAGATACAGCAAGTAAATTAAGATTAAATTCTTACTCATTTTGGTCAAACACCGATAGGGTTTAGAAGAAAATAGCAATTAGGATATAATATGTATTAAATCGGAACAATTTTCATTTGTGGAAAACGAAAAAATGTTTTTTTTAGTAATTATAGATGTATTAAATTAATATATTTACCAATAGAATTTAGAATAACCGCTAAGAATAAAGCCGAAGTAAAAACGATCCTCATCTTTTCCAAATAAAGGACAAACTGTAGTTAACATTGTAACTAATAATTATTCTGTTTCTTTATTAAATTAAATATTGCCTCAAGCTTGTCATTATGAGAGTATCTTAAGTGATTATTATCGTTCGAGATTGTATTTACATTTCATTAGCAAGAAAATTAATATTAAGTCCGGATAGAATTTTTCCCTTTTGAATTTTACAATATTGAATACATATTTAATTACATAATTATCCAACAATTAAAAATAAATCAACTATTATTCAAGTTATAAAAAAATGACTCAGGCGGCTAAAATTAATGAATCAGAATGTGATAATCAACCACTTGAAAGTTTGTATTTCCAATATAAATTTAAATTTGTATAGCATGAATTACATCATACTCAAATATTTATTCATCAAAGGCAACATCTAATTTAATTTTAGTTATACTTCTTTCATATTTGAACATTTTCCTATTCTGCAATCAATTTTTAAATATATAAATCTTTACGAAATCCTATCGCACGTATTGATACATTAGGAATCGTGTCAGGAACCTACCGCGCGGACCCCGCTAGTGGCAGCACGTTATAGGCCTTGTAACGAGCAGAACTCAATTTACGCGCGAAAAGTTCAAATATTTAAAATCTGATTTAAAATAATGAATAAAAAAGTTTGACATTTATATAAAGTCTTCATCGTTGCCGAGTTCGTTTCCGCAATTAAGGCTTTGGAAACCCATTTCCAGCGATAAAATCTCCTTCTGAAAATCTTCTTAAATTACAAATAATTAGTTACATTTAAAGGTTCTGTTGAAATAATAAAAATGCTAATTTTATAAGTGAATTAACAAGCAAAGATTTTAATAATCTGGTCTTTTGAAATCAAACTTTACAAACATGGTAATTTTAATTTTCGAGATAACTCAGCTTCCCCCACGCTTCCATACATTCTTTCATTAGACATTGTTCCTAATCCCTGCTCTTAAATGCTATATTTCTCCTTAAAAATTCAACTTCCTACCTCTAACCTCCTAAAACAAACGATGGATTGTGTAATAACTAACCCTCTGTTCTCGGTAAAAGCCTATAAAAACCCAAAATTTCCGAGACACTTTTTAAATCGGTTTATTTTATTGTCGAAACTAGCGACTTCATGTCGACGGTTGGAAAATAAAATCTCGATATTTTATTTATAGAAATAATGCTTTATCGGAAGAGATCTTTTTTCATACTGACTTGCCCAACTGTTGCTTGCCAATCTTTTTCTCGAAATATATTTTATTTCTCGATTTAAATGTATTCGCTTTTGATTTCAGTTATTTCAAATTATAAAATCGCGCATTTCATGTCACCGATGGTGCTGTTCGTAGCAGCAGGAATGCGAATTATATCCGTTCATTAAACTTCCCTCCCTAGAAAAAAGGCACTTCCATATAGTAGCTTTTTCAATTTAAAGAAGTTTCGTCCAAATTGGGATAAAATTGAGTGAAAAACTGGTGAAAAAGAATTATACCAGTGTAGCCATTTAAAAAAATAGAAATCTCTTGGTTTTATTAATGCAGCAGTAATTGTGAAGGATGGGTAATTCAGCGCTAAGCATCTGTTAGCCAGATTTGGTTTTGGACGTTCTAGGGCCTTTAGGGCTGGGAAAAACTAATACTTTACGAAGCGGGTGATGTGGCCGAACATGACTCACCTTTACCTGTAGGTACATCATAGATTCAGAGACTACTAAAGTAGAGGAGGACAATTAGTAAGTGTGAGAGAGAAGGACATCTCGGTACCTGTGGGTCCGACAGGGCGAGAAGCACCCGAAGTTTCACTTCAATTCGCCGCGTTATCGAGAAAACATCAAAACTTGCCAATTGTCTCTACCTTGTGCATTCGTGTATTATTTTGTGACTTATTATTATTGAATGTACGCTAGTTTGTATTTAAAAACTCTGTGTTTTTTGTGACCTTAATTATTTATCCCCGAATATTAGGAATCTAACAATTGCAGCGGTGGGATTGAAAACAAACGTTTAGCATCGGTTCGGTTTCGAAGTATGCGGTTGGGATTTTAAAGTCGGTTTCACGAGGCTATAGAAAGCCGTGTAGTGTTTTTCCTATAAGTCCTGTTGCGTGAGTGGTGCTTTCGGTGTTGTTTTGTGACAGTTGGGACCAGGGCGTTGGATGAATCGTCGACGGGTTTCGTGACGAGTGCGGCAATATGGTCAGCGGAGACGAGAACGAGCGCAGCAGGAAAACAAAGCAGAGAGGTGGTTCCGGGATGTCTCAGACGTGATTCCTGAGTTTGATCAAGTGAAAAAGGATATCAGCATCGTCGACTGGATTGATAAAGACAAAGAATGTGGTGAAAGATACAACTGAGATGCCCTGACATTCAGAAATTATGCACTGGCAAAGTTGGTCGGCGGCGCGTCGCTCAAGAGACTTCCTGAGACGCGACGATCGACGTGATTGGCAAGGCTGGGTGGAAATTTTAAAGAAAAACTTCCACTGCAAGAAGAGCGTCTTGAGTTGGCATGTGGCGTCTTAAAATTACAAAAAGAAACCGTTACAGGATATGACAAGGAACCATACGAGCTGCTGCCACATTTAGAGGCGGGTAGTGCCCATATTCAGGAAAACGCGAGTGAAAGAAACGAGTCCGGGAAACGTTGCGGAAATTCGAAGGATGGCGCGGCCGGAGAAGTGACGTGTTTCGCATGCAAAGAAACAGGACATTGTAAACGCGACTGTCCAAATAAATCAAAAGCCGGAAAGTGTTTTAAGTGCGGTGTTACGGGAAATCTCGCGCGGCACTGCGGAAAAACCCAGAATCGAGGCGGAGAAATTTCGTCCACGACCGCAGATTCAAGTGGACATGGTTCAAGATCAGTAAATACTATTTGTAAATGGTGATATGAGAAAATCAGGGCATCTTATTCCACGTTGCGTAGTGAAGATCGATGAAAAAGGTCAGGCAGTGCTTCCTGTATTAAATCTCTCAGGTGCGCCTCTCACAATGCCAGAGGGAAGTGTAGTGACTCGTGCTCACAAGTGTAGTGAGGCAAAAATACAGGAACGTGAAACGAATGATTTGCCGGTGACGAGAAAAGAAATAGACACGGATTTGGAAGGCGATTTTGAGCCATTCCCCATCCACAGGCGAAACTCGAAAGTCAGAACTTGAAAAGAGAAGACCCTGCGAGATAACAAAGGTTTTGCGAAATGGCCGATATGCGGTTGAGGATATTGAAGGCGAGAGACAAAGTAACAAGCGTTACCAAGGTGTAATCTCGGTTGATCGCCTTGAATTGATTCCGAAACAATCGTCGTGAACTAAAGGGGTAGATTATCTCTTTATGGTAGAATCTTAAATGTAGACTAGGTAAGAGTATGTGAGCATGAGCGAGTTTTTGTGTAGTGTGCATGAGCCCTTAGGTTAGTCAGGGTGCCTATTAAGTCGTATTTTAGAAAATCAGGGACTGATGGTCTCAGTTCGAAGCAAATTGTAAATCGCAATAAATCCTACGTGACGAGGGCGTCAAGAAGGTCAGCATGGCTGAACTGTGGCAATTTTAAAATATAGAAATCTCTTAAGTTTTATTTGAGCAGCAGTAATTGTAAAGGATGGGTGATTCAGGGCCAAGCATCCTATAGTTATTTGTAATTATAATTACTCACTCAATTCTGTAATTTTCTACAACTAAGACCTTTTCAACAATGATCAATTGTTAAGATTTCTATTTAAATTTTATAAATTGTTAAAATTAAGAATTTGGTCTCCCTGTATGACCTTACATAACTAGTTTATAAGGTATCCATCCTTTGCCTAATTTGAATCGACACTTTACTTCCATTTAAAGCACAATTTCAACCATTTTTCAATTTAAAAAAAAATCACCAACACTTGCGGATCTTCGGATACCTATGTTCCCAGACTCCTGTAGAAGTATGCCACCAGGTCTAAAATCCCTTACAAAAACCTTGAGGGGGTGTCGCGGCTTTCACTCCTCTTCTTCCGGTAATCTGGTAATCCAATTCGTCAATCTTCGTCTTCTTCCTGTCCCTCAAGTCGTCACACGTCTTCTTCACGACCTTTCCTATCTTCATCCGCTTTTTGACCTTATTCTTGACGACAGTAGTCGAAGGTGGGTTGCTAGATAGGAAGTAACGTTCTTCTTCTTTTCCTCTGGTCCAAATTTCCCAAAAATACTCTAGTTGTCCTGGGTGAATTTTTAAATTTGCTGGATGAATTCTTAAATTTCCTCAGTGAATCTTGAAATGTCCTGGCGGGCGGGGATCTTAGGATTACTCTTATTTTTTCGGTGCACTGTCACTAACTCAGTTGAGTTATCACTCACTGTTCAAAAAACGGAATCAAACACCTGTCTCTTTTCTCATGGGATTTCACCGCGACGAGTTTGTGGTATCCCACTTCTGACATCATATAACGAGCGGAACTTAATTTGCGCGCGAACTGTTCAAATATTCGAGATCTGATTTAAAATAATGAATAAAAAAAATTTTTTAATTTATATAAAATCTTTATCGATGCCGTGTCCGTTTCCGCATTTAAGGGTTTGGAAACCCAAATCCAGCGATGGAACCTCCTTCTGAAGATCTTCTTAAATCACAAATAATTAGTTGAATTTCAAGGTTCTTTTGAAATAATAAAACTGCTAATTTTATAAGTGAATTAACAACAAAAGATTTTATTAATCTGGTCTGCTGAAATCTAACTTTACAAAAATGTTAATTTTAATTTCCGGGATAACGAACAAGCCGCGGCTGTATAGCAGATTCATCTGATCTTTTTCTTCGTCGTCGGGAGCTTCGATGCCATCGCAGCGGTCCTCAGCTTCCCTCAAACTTTCATACATTCTTTCATTAGACATTGGCCCTAATCCCTACTCTTAAATTATATATTTCTTCTTACGAATTCAACTTCCTGGCTCTAAGCTCCTCAACCCAACGATGGATTGCGTAATAACTAACCCTCTTTTCTCGCAAAAAGCCATCGAGCATGATAGAGTCCAGGCGTGACTGTTTTATAAACAGCTCTGTCATCTAGTGTCCAAAAATCCTATCAAAACCCAACATTTCCGAGACACTTTTCAAATCGGTTTATTTTATTGCTGAAATTTGCCTCTCTACGTCGACGGCTCGAAAATAAAATCTAAATTATACATCTTGCGGTATAAAGTTATTACCTCCTTCGTAAAATGAGTATAATGCTAATATTTAATCTTAAATATACATTCATTCACGTTCATCATACTAGTCTCGACATTTTATTTATAGAAAGAATGCTTTATCGGTAAAGATATTTTTTTCCATGCCAACTTGCCCGACTGTTGCTTGCCAATCTTTTCCCCGAAATATATTTTATTTCTCAATTGAAATGTATTCGCTCTTGATTTCTGTTATTTCAAATTATAAAACCGCGCATTTCGTGTCACCGATGGTGCTGTTCATAGCAACAGGAATGCGAATTATATCCGCTTATTACCGCCTTTAACCACGGAAAGTTTACCTCAGTTTTGAGTAATCAGCTGACTATCACCCTGCTTGAACGATTACTCGCAACGCTTCGTATCTCCAGTTTTTTCTGTGCACGAGTATCCTAAAGGTCCAAAAAGCTATAATAAATAAAAACATGTTTACACTCAAAATACATAGAAATTAAAACTAAATTTAAATTAATTTGAAACATTAACAAGATTTCTAATATGATAAATAAGTTGCATCTCTAATTTATTTCAGCATTATTTAAGTTTAAATATTAATAATTGAAAATCAAGCTGAATGTAAAAATATATTTCAAACTTTAATTTAGAAATGATTTTATGAATAAAATTTAAGAACAGAAATTCCTACCTCACAACTTGTGAACTATCGTTAAGATCATAGTGAATATAGCGACTTTCCGATTGGTGTAAAGTGCTTTATTCTCCGTCACGGAAAATATACATTCATTCGTCCGCGAAGGGTGCAATTATTTTTTAAATGAAAATGTAATAAGTGCAATTTTTTTTTTCTGCTGTCCTTTCTTCCAGACCGATTTCATTCATACTTTCTTGTTCTTCGCACTGCTGTCAACTACATAGCAGACGACGCTTTTTCACTGAAAAATTATTCCGAGACAGTTTAAAAACACGAAATTGTCTCAGTTTCGTTTAAAGTTTATTCGACAAGGTTAATTTATGTTGCAGCGAATCTTTCAACTGAAACCGATGTAAACTTTATCTTCTGTTTTTTCTGTGTATTTGAAGAATGCCGAATATGTTAATTTATAAAAACAAATGTTGCCACAGCTGTCAAAATTAATCTATGAAACAAATGATCAGAGCCTTGAGCACGATTAAAAATAAAACAGTTAAGTTTTTGTAAAAACGGCACAAGTTAAAATAAAATGTATAATGATCAAATTGTTCGCCCAAATCAAATCTACAAATTTGCTTTTGATCTTTTTTCAATTATAAAAACAATACAATTCAAATCAAGACTGTTTCAATATCAACGCATATATTATGAATTGTAATGATATACGTTTATTGAAATGATATATTTTTCAGGGTTCAATCGTAGTTTAGGTATAAGTTTGGCTCATTTTTTCAATTGAATTATTGGTTTAGCTGTAAAGAATCATGGTTCGAAACTACTATGCTAAAATTCCGATTTATTGGGCGACCGGGTCCTACTGGAACTTCGTCTATTTCATCATGGTTTAATTCCTTAACCTGGCCGCTTCCTATATTTATTTTCGACCTGTACCTTATTCTTCTGGAATTATATAATCCATTAAGAATACCCCTTGTATCTAATATAGCAAAAACGTCACCATTAGATGTTGCTAATACAATTTGTTCTAGGATTGGCAAGCACTTATTTCCATTTTTTCTTGATTGCCATAGAAGTGGCGCATCGGGATCAAAAGTGTATCTTCGAAATTCGAATCGCCGCTGCGGGTTGCTGTGGGGAATAAGCCGAATAAGTCCAAGTTGTCCAAGTCCATATCCAAGTACCTGAATATCAAGATTTCTGCTAAGAAAAGGGCTACCAGGAGGAGACCTGGCAGGAACAGACTTGGCAGGAGGAGACCTGACAGAAGGAGACCTAGACCTTTCACGTAGAGGAGGCTTCGACTTGGCAGGAGACTGAGGTATCTGACGAGAAGAAGAAGGCTGGTATCGACCCGGGCGGGGAGTATCAGGCCAATCGACATTAGGATTACAGCCAGACTGTAAACTTAATTCTGCAAGAAGAAATATAGGACTCATTATTACAATCTCATCCCAATGAGTCTGTCTGTCGTTGGCGTCGTTGTAGTCTATAAATGCGATAACCAGTCCATTCCCAATTCTCCGTTTCTTATCCGATGAGCATTGAGTTGTTCAAAAAATCTTTAATGATTCTCAAAACTTTTTGATCTCTCTAAATAAGGGACCAAACTCAGACCAATGTCACTTGGATGGTGATTTCTATGGGATGTTAAAGTATATCATTCTCTGATACACCACGAGGGGATAAAAAAATCATTGGTGCCCACCAGTTTAATAATTTAGGAAATTTGTCGATCTCCTAGAGTCTAAATAAATTTCATCATGCACAGTTCGAAGTGTACCAACTGTGCATGCAGACAGTTGGAAGGGTACCATCTGTGCATGTCCAAATTTCAGAGTGCACAGTTGGAAGTCTACCATCTGCGCACGCGCGCAGTTTGCAGTGCACCATCTGTGCACGTTTACATTCCTACATGTGCAGTTGCAAGTGTAAAATATGTGCATGTGCACAGTTAGGAGGGTACCATATGTGCACGTATAAATTTCAGCCTGGAGATTTGTGACTGTACCATGTTTGCATGTGCACATATGGTACACGCCCAACTGTGCACGTCTGAATTTAGACGTGAACATACAGACGTGAACGCTACGCACGTGTAAAGTTGCTCCTTGTAAAGAAGCATCCTTCCCTTTTATAAGACATAGACACACACAATCTGGACTCCTCGGAAATAAATTCAGGTTGAATTCTTACTCATCGTGGTCAAATACCGATAAGGTTTGGAAGACAATAGCAATTGGGATACGATGCGTATTAAATTGGACAAATTTTTGTTTGCGGAAAACCGAAAAATATTTTTATAGTAATTATGGATGTATTAAATTATTATATTTACCAATAGAATTAATAATAAGAGCCAAGAATAAGACCAGAGGATGAACGAGCCTCATTTTTTTAATAAGAGGACAAACTGTAGCTAACAGTGTAACGAATACGTATTCTATTTCTTTATTAGAAGAAATGCTGCCTCGAGTTTGTCGTTCTGAGATTATATTTACAGATTATTATCGTGCGAGATTGTATTCATATTTCATTACTCAGTTTGAAGGGAATCAAGTTATTTACTACGTTTTTATTTTAGGGGAAGATAAAATGAAGATCTTTTATTATTATTATTTTTAAAATAAAAAATATGTGATAAATTTCATCATAATATAGAATATTTCTTGCATTTCTTGAAACCGAAGAAGCTTTAACAAAAGGGAATTCATAATTACAAAATGACAGTTTTCAATGGTTTGTCCTTTAGTTTAAAAAGGTCTATACGCGAAGCGCAAAATCCGACAGCTGCGTGCCCGAGGTGCCTCAAGTGCTCTAGGCGCGTTTTTAAAGTCTTTAGAAATCATCGGCAAATCGGACTTCACAATCTGAGACCAAACGGAGAAGCCATTTTTTCTAGTTTTCTGTATTCATAATCTGAAGAGTGTCTGAAGAGCTTTCATCATTTAGCGTGCTTTTTACCGGCCAATCCGATGGAAGAAGATCTCTGTCGTGCGAAAATTTTATCAAAATGGAGGTTTAACGGTAGTCATAAAGACTTACATATAATTGGGGAAAATAAAAATTTCATGTCAAAGAAGGTAATATTTAAGAAATAGTTTACCGGTATCTGCACAAAACACGCAAATGCAAATATAAATAAGCGTATCTGTCAGATGGAGTAATGTACGCTGGTGCGCGTCATTCAGATACGACTTTTGTAAAACAAGCTGGACTTAAAGTTACGACTTTATTAAGACGTCAAACCTATCAATACAGTAAGTATAATGATATTTAAAGATTCTAAAAGACATTTTTATTCAATTTATTTATTTTTTGGTTTTGACACATAAAAAATATAATTATATTTCTAATTTAAGTCTTATAAACAAATTGAAATTAAAAAAAAAAGTTTTTGCCGCATAATATTCACAACATATTAAAAAATCTATAATAATCTAAAGCAATGACTAAAATTCAAGATTTTTTAATGTATTAAATAATGTGAAAACAGACTATTGCGGATTTCTTTAAATCTCCACGTTTCGAGACCACTCGAATCGAAAAAAAAAGGTTTTACGTTGGTGTCTGTCGTCGTCGTTGTCATTTGCATACCGGATAGCTTTTGAAAGACTAATCGTATGAGATTGCGCTTTGGCACACGTTTTCAGGGATCAAAAAAAAAGTTCGAGATCATTAAACGTACTTTTCTAACCAACAGTTCTGGTCTTAACCAGAAAAAATAAATACTTTAAAATCAAATATTCCATTTTGCCATATTCCATTTATGAAGTTTTAATTTGTTTAACGATGTCAATTGGAGAACCTCTCTGACGTCAAAGAGGTCGGATTTTCCACCAACCCTAGTTTAGGTATCAGTTTGGGTCATTTTTTTAAATTGCATTATTGGTTTAGCTGTAGAGAATCGTGGTTCACAACTATAACGCTAAAATTCCGACTTATTGGGCGAGAGGGGCCTACTGGAACTTCCTCCATTTCATCTTGGGTCAAGTCCGTTACCTTGCCGCTTTCTATGTTTATTTTCGCCCGGATTCTCCTTCTTCTGGCATGATATATTCCAGTAAGAATACCACTAGTCTCTAATATTGCAAAAGCGTCACCATTAGATGTTGTTAATACAATTTGTTCTAGGATTGGCATGGGCTTATTTCCATTTTTTCTTGATTGCATCAGAAGTGGCGAATGGGGATGAAAAGTGTATCTTCGAAATTCGTATCGCCGGTGCGGTGGTTTGTTATAGGGGATAAGCCGAATAAGTCCAAGCTGTCCAATTCCATATCCAAGTACCTCATAATCAAGAGACCTGGCGAGAGGAAGCCTAGAAAGAGGAAGCCTGGCAGAAGCAGACTTTGCAAGAAGAGGCCTGGCAGGAGGAGACCTGGCAGGAGCAGACTTGGCAGGAGCAGACTTAGCAGGAGGAGACCTGACAGAAGGAGACCTAGACCTTTCACGTAGAGGAGGCTCGGGCTCGGTAGGAGAATAAAGTATCTGATGAGAAGAAGAAGAAGGTTGGCACAGACCCAGTTTCAGGCTGGTAGTATCAGGAAAATCGCCATTAGGGTTATAGCCAGACTGTGAACTTAATTCTGCAAGAAGAAATAAAGAATTTGTTATTACATTCTCATCTTAATGAGAAGGCTTTAGTTTTATTTTAAAATTGCATTTTGCCAAATCCCGACGTTCTCAGACTCACTGACTGAGAAAAAATAGATTTTACTTCGATGTCTGTCTGTCATTGTCGTCGTTGTCGACGTTGTAGTCTTAAAACATGATCACTTTCGAAGGAACTATCTGATTGAATTTGGGCATTTGCACACTTTTTAACGGATTAGAAAGTCCGCCCTATTGTCCGTTTTTTGAAAAAATTTCGATTCTCAACTTCCACTTCCTGCGAAAAAAAAATTAGCGTTTTGCGCGTACTTTAATCGAGTGCGAAGAGCGAGACACGCAATGATAATGTATTGGTTCAAGCCGAAGGTGGTTCAACAAAAGAGAATTCACACAGTCACCAAATTACAGTTGCGATGGTTTGAACTTTAATTTTAGAAGGTTTATGCACAAATATGGGGTAAGAACAAAGACCGACCGCGTAGCACGAGATAAATACGTTATCGTGCGCGAAGCGATCGAGCGGCGCGTATAGCGCTTTTATACACACATGCGGCGGAATTTTAGGAGAGGGACGAAACATGTAAGTTCGAAACCAGTCAATCCGAAATTCTCCATTTGTTATTCGATCTACCTAAATGAACGACGAAAAAAAATTCTAACACCTTTTGAAGCAAATTCAAAACGGTCTCCCTTGGATGGTAATTTCTGCGAGATGTGATAGCATAACATTCTCTAATGCATTGTAAGTTGATCAGAAAATCATTGCTGCACAGTTGGAAGTGTACCATTTGTGCACGTGAACTGTTTGGAGTGTACCATATGTGCTGCACACAGTTGGGAGTGTACCATATGTGCTGCACACAGTTGGGAAGGTACCATTTGTGCACATCTAAATTTCAGCGTACGCTGAATTTAGACTTTCCACTTTCCACATATGGGCGTTGAACGTTACACACGTGTAAATTTTCTCCATGTAAAGACGTATATGCTTCCCTTTTATAACACACAACATAACCGGGATTCCTCGATAATAAGTTCTGATTAAATTCTTACTCATTGTGGAGAAAAGTGTCCGCAAAAATGTGTTTGAAGTAATTATTGATCTATTATATTATTATATTTACCAATAGAAATAAGAATAACTGCAAAGAATAAGAACAGAGCATAAACGATCTTCATCGTTTCCAGTTAGATAAGAAACTGTAGTTAACAGTGTAACTAATAAGTATTCTGTTTATTTTATTGGATTAAATACTGCCTCAAGCTTGTTGTTCGTAGATTATGTTCAGAAATCATTATTGTGCGAGACTGTATTTATATTTCATTAATCATTTTAAAGGAAAACAAATTAGTTACTAGGTTCGTTAAAACTGACGTCACAATTTATATAATCTTGTACTTGTAATCTTGTGTATATAGTGGCTACTATAACGGACCATTTAAGATTTCAAAACACTTATATAAATTCTACAAAATATGTATAATTTATTATATAAATTCATCACCATTCTTTCACATCATTTTCGGTAATGACAAATGGACAATATTTTGTATTTTTCCATTAGGATATAATTAATAAATTTCCGGTTTCATTTAAAAATCTTGATATGATAATGAAGATAATTTAAAATAGCTCTAATTACTCCTTGTAATTTTTTACCTTATACCTCGCACAGTAGTCGAAATCAGAAATTTACTGTTCAAAATGTTTATGTTTTTTATTGTTTAAATGAATAAACTAAACTAAACTTTATATAAATGATACTGGTATCAAATTATTACTAAATAATAACAATTAATATTGTTGTAAATATTTTAATGAACAAATAGTTCGTTTTTTCATCTTTTCCGTAGGTATATGTTTTTCTTATCGAAACGCAGTCTACTGAACAATATTTCAGACAACTGAATAAAAATATTCCATTAAAAAAATGTGTCATCGACTCTTGGTTGTTATTATTATTAAGAGACTATTAAATATATATTCATTTTAACATTCCTTGCATAGGTAGATTCTATTTATAGTAGGATCTATTCTCCTTGATAGCTCGTATATAGGTTTAATTTTTATGTATACTGCTTAATGTATTACTCCGAAAAAATAGTTCATTCTCCCCTCACCCTCACTTGCGTTAGCGTCGTTTTTACGTTTGCATCGCTGATGGTGTATCTTAGAAGTTTCTCCATCCTGCATTTATTCTTCTCGTGAAAAAATATCGAAAAAATATTGAAATTCGCTCCGATAATGCAAAAGAATATGCGAGGAATTCCCGTGTAGTTCGGGTGGTTTCTTTTTTTTTTTTACACGAAGGTTTGGCGCGCTTGCACTACTGAGACGTGCGATCACCCCAATCATTCGGGTGCTCACCCGAAACAGCAGCGCCCGAAGTGGTGGGGCGCGCGCCCGAATACTTGGGGAGCTTGCACGAATGATTCGGGAGATTCGAGTCGTCAACCGCATTGGATGTTGCGCGTTCGACGTTTGCGCATGTTCGCTAATTTCAATAAAAGCGTTCATCCCGGTATACAGAAATAATTCTAGAGAAAGAATACTGTTTTATATTTCTTTTACGTTCGTTAATAATTATCCAAAGAAAAACCAGATAACTAGTTACACTTTATTCCACTGACGACTCGAATCTCCCGAATCATTCGTGCAAGCTCCCCAAGTATTCGGGCGGGCGCCCCACTACTTCGGCCGCTGCTGTTTCGGGTGAGCACCCAAATGGTTGGGGTGATCGCACGTCTCAGTAGTGCAAGCGCGCCAAACCTTCGTGTGGAAAAAAAAAAAGATAAACCACTTGAACTATTGGGGTGTAAAAACTACACGGGAATTCTTCGCTTAGTGTTGAGGATGAGGGTATTGTGAGACAATTATCTGTCGAATATACCCCGGAACAAAACGGCGTTGACGATCGTGTGAACCGAACGCTAGAAGAAATGGCGCGCTATAGTGGAAGCTATCAACACAGCGGTGTTTGTAAGAAATTGTTGTCCGAAAAAAGCGATAGACGCAAAAACTCCTATTGTGGAGTGGAATAAAACCATTTCTAGGTTTCCTGCGAGTTTTTGGCTGTAAAGCAACCGCATTAATAAAACATCCAGGATTAGGAAAAATGCATGCAAAGGGTAGAGCATTTGTAATGGTAGGTTATTCAAGTGAATCTAAATCGAACCGTTTGTGGGAACGAAACCGAAAATGTACATGTAGATATTATTGAGGATTTTGTTTTACTTCCTCTAGAAACTGCAGCTTCGGCTGATCCTGAAAGGCCAGACGGTTTTAAAGGAAAAATTTTGAAGTACGCACCTATGCAGTATTTAAATCCTATAGACTCTGAAAAGAGCGCCGGGAAAATGAAAAAAATCGACCGGTCTGGAAAAATAGGAAGACCAAGACAAATTTTCAAAGAGTTGGCGAACTTGACGGAAACATCAATGGATGGAGATCCAGTTTTCATGGACGAACCTAAGAATCGCTCAGACAAAAATCTATGGATCAACTCCATAAATTTGGAGTACAACTCGCTAATGGAAAATAATACTTGGACTTTGGTGGATCGTCCGAGCGATAAACCAACTATCACATGCCGTTGGGTTTTTTGCATCCAAAAGAAGCAAGAGGGTACAAGCTAGAATTGTCTCACGTGGTTTTCAACAGCAACAAGGGATAGATTTTGAGGAAGTATTCGCACCTGTAGCGAGATACGAAACGATCAGAGCTTTTCTTGCTGGATGTGTGGAAGAGGAAATGCACGTGCATCAGATGGCCGTCATCGCAGCTTACGTGCTAAGTGATCTATCAGATGAAATATATATGGAGCAGCCAAGTATGTTTATCGAAAGTCGTCTTGAAGAAAAAGTTCTTCATTTAAATAAACCACTCTACGGCTTAAAACAAACTGGACGAGAATGGTATAGAAAACTACGCGTATATCTGGAAACGATTGGTATGAAGAGAACTGATACTGATCCACGTGTCTTCACAGGAAAAATCGACGAAACTCCAATAATAATAACGATTCACGTCGATGATTTGTTGCTTGCCTCAAAAAGTATCAACGCAATTACACAGATGAAAGCTAAGCTCCAAGACAAGTTTAAAACGAAAGAGATGGGTCGTTTACGAGATATCTTGGGAATCCACGTCGAAAGGGATGGATCGACTTGAAAAATTAAATTATCACAAGAAAACGACGCCAGACAATTGATTAAAAAATTTGGGATGGACTCTGCAAATCCTATTTCGACTCCGTTGGAGCAGGGAATCAAATTATCTAGAGATTGGGCACCTGATTCAATAGAAGAACAAAGCTACATGAAGAACCATTCCTTTACGAGCACTAATTGGCGGTTTAATTTACATGGCAAATGCTGCTCGTCGAGGCCTTGCATTTCCGGCTAGTCTTTTAAGTAGATTCAACGCTGATCCCAGAAAAATGAATTGAAAGGCAGCAGGAAGGGTTTTGAGATAGCTTACTGGAACGCTCAACTACGGAATCATGTATGTAAAGACTGGAGCAAAAATGATTGCTTATGTGGATTCGGACTGGGCAGGCGATATCGATGATAGAAAATCGTGTCCGGGAAATGTCAAAATTTGCGCAAAAGGACCAATCAGGTGGGAAGCAAGAAAACAGAAGTTGCCTTATCTACCATGGAAGCGGAATATATGGCGCTTTCCGAAATAGCCAAGGAATCAACGTATCTTAGACGTCTTTTAAGTCTTATGGGTTTTTTTAATTACGTTGACAAGCCAACGATTGTATTTTGTAATAACCAGAGTGATATTCGTTTAAGTGAAGATACCGTTTTCCACAAACGTAGTAAGCATACAGACATTCGTTTTCATTTTTCGCGTGAGGCTCAAGAAAAGCAAGAAATTGCGGATCATGTTTCGTCTGATAAAAACATCGCTGATGTATTCACAAAAACACTGTCAACGAAAAAACATGCGAAATGTTCAAGACTGATGCGATTGTGTGATTAATTTTTTTTTTTTTGTGTACATGAATAGGCAGAGTGTTGGGATATTATTTAATTATATCTGATTCATGTTTACTCTACATAGAACTATTTCATAGCTCGTGTCTTTTTGGTTCATCATGGATACTCTTCCGGTGGCGGGTGGCTCGTTACCAGGCGCATCAATCCAGTATATGTTCGATTAATTAAAAAACCACAAGAACAGGAAAATTTTTCGAAAAAAGGAGACTAATAGGTGTTGTATTTTGACCTTTACATTATGTGGGTAAAATATTACATCAAACAATTCATCCTTGTAGGAGGAAACATGTCATTTGTAATACATGGGCTAAAAATCAAGCCTGAGGTAGCACCTTAATATATTAGTCCGCAAAAGCAGTTTCTTCTCTCCTCATCCTGATTTGCGTTAGCGACGTTTTTACATTTGCATCGCTGATGATCTTAGAAGTTTCTCCATTCTGTATTTATTCTACTGCTATGTATGTAAAATATACATTTGATTCAATAAACGAATATTAAATCTATCAAAAGAAATTCATAATCACAGAAAATTTATATATGATATATTAATATATCAATACGTGTGATAGGATTTCGTAGATTTATATATTTAAAAATAAATTGTAGACTGAGGAAAATGTTAAAATATAAAATAAGTAAGATTTAGTAACTAAAATTAAATAATATGTTGCCTTTGATGAATAGATATTTGTGTTCGATGTAATTTACACTATGAAAATTCAAGTTTGTTCAGATTGGACATCAAATTTTTCAATTGATTGATTATTACATTCTGATTCAATTATTTTAGCCGCCTACGTCATTTTTGTATAAGATTAATAAAAGTTGATTTATATTTAACTGTTGAATAATTAATTTGTAGAATTTATATTAGTCTTTCGAAATCTTAAATCGGCCGTTATAAAAGCGACTACATGCACAATTGCACAATATTACAAGTACAAGATTATATAAATTGTGACATCAGTTTTAACAAAATTAGTCAATAATGTGTTTTACTTTAAACTGACTTATGAAATAAAAGTGCAACCTCGTACGATAATAATCTTTCAATAAAATCGTAGAAGGACAAGCAGTATTTACTGGCAATATTACAAGGCAGTATTTACTCCAGTAACAAAACAGAATACTTATTAGTCACACTGTTAACTACAGCTTTTCCTCTAATTGGAAAATATGAAGATCGTTTATACTCTGTTCTTATTCTTGGCGGTTGTTCTTAATTCTATTGGTAAATATAATTATTTAATACATCCGTAATTACTGTAAAAATATTTTTCGGCTTTCCGAAAATAAAAATTTGTCTGATTTAATCCGCATTATATCCCAATTTATATTTTTTTCAAATTCTATCGGTGTTTGGCCACAATGAGTACGAATTCAATCTGTATTTATTCCCAGCGAATCCAGATTTCCATGGACCAACTTTATACGTGCGTAAACCTATTGAAAATTCCGACGTCGAAAACTACGTCGGAAATTGGGATAGTAAACGACGTAGGTTCCGACGTAGTTTCTGACGTAGTTTTCGACGTAGTTTCCGACGTAGTATCCGACGTAGTTTACAAAGTCGGAATTTTTAATAATCTTAATCTATTGATAATTCAATTCACATATCAATAGATTAGGATTAAGATTATTGATCATTCCGACGTCGTAAA
>CAKNYM010036753.1:27939-71207 GCA_932195095.1 Andricus curvator | reverse complement strand
GTTGTTTTACTGATAAGCAAGTTATAAGTCGTCCTTCTTTTTTTAATTTCAAACGGACTGCCTAAAAAATTTTGCGGGGGGGGGGGCCTAAACGTTTCTAGGTGTGCCACTGAACTTACTTACAATTTCAAATATTATATTATTTGAAAGAATTATTTTTTTTCAGTAGAATAATACATTGTTTTCGACATATCATTTTTTGAAACAATAATTAAAAAATAATTTGTAATAAAATTTTAGTTCAAATTAATTTCCAATTTTAACGTAGTAATAATTTGTTCAACCTTTTCACATTGATATTTGTAGAAATTACTACCATTTCATGAAAAAAATAATATTTTTTTCAGATTTTCAACAACAATAAAATCTACCATACTACTATGATATCGCGATCTTTAATATTACAGGGATCACAGCGTAAAAGGAGCTCAAAAATGGGGAAATAGGGTGGCTTTTGCACAAAAAGGGGGGAAACAGGGGAAAGATTAAACATTTATTTTCATATGTCGAAAAGAATAAACAACTTTTTCGTAAGAAATGTTACATTTTTAAATAATTTTTAATGATTTTTCAATGATTTCTGCCATTAAAGACTTATTTTTAAAAATTGGATATACTTAGATCGTTGGAAATCCATCCAGAGTGAAATAAAAAAGTCCGGTAAAAAATAAAATTAGTTAAATACACAATTTCGATATGTTTAACATCGTTCTCATAAATATTTCTTTACAAGATTTGGCATTTCATCCTTACTATAATTACTACTTTCAATGTGAATTTAAAACAATTGAAATCAGTTAATATCTTCTGTTCTCTTTCTTAAATTTACAATTAAATTTTTTTTTTTAATTAGAAAAAAATGTGCCTTATTAAAAATTTTTTGAAAATATACAAAAACATGTTTTTTGGATTGCTTCGAAGCTGAAACTGAGTCAGCTTGAACCAAAGAAACATGTTATTATTTTTTATCCATGGAAAACATTTTTTTCGTGGTGTTTATAACGTTCAAAAATCGCAAAAAAAGATATGAAATCCCAAAAATTCTAATTCACGACAAACATTTTTTTCCGAAAAAGAAAAATAAAAAAATGTTTCTTTGGTTCAAGCTGAAAAATTTGAGTTTCGGTATATTCAACTTTTTTTTTAAATGTGTGCATATGAATCATCCAAAAAAAAACATGTTTTTGCACATTTTCAAAAAACTTGTAACTGAGCAAGAAATTTATTTTTAACTTTCGCAATTTTAAATTTTCAACGAGTAAGATAATTTTTGAACAAAATAGTTGAATTGTTGAATTAAGAACATCAGTTTTCAACCAAAAATCGAATAGTTATATTTTGGTTTCAAGAAATTAATTTTCAATTGAAAAAACTGAATTTTCTCCCAAATTGTTGAATTTTGAAGCCTTAATGAAGAATTTTCTACAATACAGTTGATTTTGCAACACGAAAATATGAATTAATAATTAAAAAGTTCATTTCCAACCAAACATTACAATTGTTAGTTAAAAATCCTACTTTTTAACAAACAAGAAAAAACTTTAACTAAAATGATGAATTTTTAACTAAGAAATGAATTTTTAACAAATTTGTTCAAAATTCGACCAATTAGTTGAATTTTCCACCAAACTGTCGAATTTTAAAGGAAGAAGATTATTTTTCTACAAAAAAAGGACGAATTTTTAACAGATTACAAAAATTGTTAACCAAATATTTGAATTTTCAAAATTGAACCAAAAATGGAATTGCTACATTTTCATTTCAAGAAACTAATTTTCAAATGAAAAAAACAATTTTCAAACAAATTATTGAGTTTTCGTGCCAAAAAAAGTACTTTCTACAATACACTCGAATTTTTAACTTAAAAATATAAGCTTTCAATACAATTTAATTTAATTTAATTTCCAATCAAAAATTGCAATTTTCAGTTTGAAAAAGTGAATTTTTAACAAAGTAGTATAATTTTCAAACAAAAAGACGGCTTTTCAACAAAATAAATATATTTTCAACCAAATAGTTACATTTTTAACCAACTTTCTGCCAAAAAATATAACTTTTGAACGAAATTTGAACTTGCAACCAAATAGTTGAATTTCCGACTAAAAAAGATAAATTTTCAAACGCAAATTGAATAGTTCAATTGTGAGTTTAAAAAAATTAATTTTCAACAAAAAAAAGATTCAAAAATAGTTAAATTTTCAAGTAAAGATGTAAAAAAATTAAAAATTGCTCAAGTTAGAACATTTAAAATTGCAGTTGATGAGTTTGGAATATTCCATTTTTTAATTAGGTATTTAACTTTGTACATTTCAACCAAAATGTATTAATCTTCTAATACTTATTTCAAAAATAATGTATATTTTGTAACTGTTCCAATTTTATATTGGATAATAACTTCTGTCTGCAGTTTTCACATTTTCAACTTGCTTTAAAATGTTCCATCTTCAAATTTGTTTAAGAGTATGTATTTCTAATGGTCTGCACTTGGAACGTGTACCTTATTTATTCATAAATAATTTATTTAAGTGCTATAATTGCTTTAATTATTATTCAATAATGGGTACAATTTCAAATCTCGTATATTTAAAGGGAAAACGGGGAAAGTTTTTGAGAATTGGGGGGAAAAGGGGAATTTCAAGAAAAAAGGGAAACTAAGAAAAACAGGGGAAGATTGTGCACCCTGATATTAATTTCTCGGAACCGAATATTTTTTGTTTGTTTTAAACAGTTTTCATTCTAATTCAGCATCCCCATATCTCATGAGAAAAATTTTATTTGTGCAAAAAATTTAAATTTAAATCACTATTCAACGTTTGTCTCGTCTTAAAATAGTGATTTCGATTTTGCATTTGATATATTATTACGATGTTTAAACTATTTTTTATTTATATATCAGTTATGTAAATGAATGTTGCGTTTTAAATAAAGTGAGATGATAATAAAATCAAAATTCCAAAACTTTCATTCAAAAACATTTTTTCAAGCCTTAATTTTTAATAATACAAAATGTGTACTTTTTAAAAATTGTACTTCAATTCATTTTATAGTAATATACATATAAATTACTAATAACATATTTACTGTGTGAGTTAATACTTCTAAGCAAAATATTTTTCCCAAGCTCGTTACAAAATATTAGAAATCGTCAGTAAGAGATTAATTAAACAAATTTTAAGTAAACATCTATTATAATTTCTTAGCTGGCCACGTTTTTCTCAGAGAAACCGCTTGACCGAGAGTTTGTCAGAAAAATCTAAGCGGTTCTGCAGCTCACTTGACCAATGCGTGCGCTAGATTTAGGTTTTAGGACAGGTTTTAGGTAGTTAGGTAGGGTTCGATTCCCCAGCGGGGGCGATTTTTCAAAGCGTTTGAGCGTGCGATCATATGTGTAAGTCTCTGTGCGTGCAATTGTGTAAGAATAATCGTAAATTAAGTGCAGTAATCATATATAAAATCATTTTTTCCTTTTCAAATCGATCGACATTTTACATCATTTTTGTTGTCGAAAGTTTCGAGCTAATCTATTTATAAATCTTGTATAGAATGCGTGCAGTGCATATATACATATACATATATGCGTTACAATGCGAAATCGGCAAAGTTACTCTTCACAGAAGTAAGGCATACGAAATAGTAACTCTTATTCTCCTGAGTGTGGACGGTTACCAAGTGGTGCAGTGCATCCTACTATTTGAAATCGTTCATCCTGCTCTTTTAAGAAGTCAGTTCAAATAACCTGAATGCGAAATAGTAATTTGAACAAAATTCAGCGACGAAAAGCTGTGGTTCAATTTAAAATAGTTAGAGCTGCTGGTTCACAGAGTTTTTTTAACGATCCACTTTTTTCCGTGAACAGAAGTAAAAAAGTAGATTTTTCCATTTTATCGATGGCCGATAATTATTTCGATTTATTTATTTTTACTATTACTTTCAATGTAAGTTGTTATTAAAGATAGTATATCGTTGGTTTTTATGGCTGACTTTCTCAATACACGGCGCAAAATCAAATGTATTTCAATAATTTTTCTACATTTCTAACTTAGTCGCAGATGTTATATGCGCGTTATATTTCGGCCGATATTATTGTATGTACTATAGTCTACTCGATTAGATTAGGTGAATGACAAAATAGTCTAAGTTCGTGGCGCTACCGCAGTGATATAATTATTATAAAGTAAAAATTAATTGAATTTTTCAATGAAAGTTATAGTTCCAAGCTTCTTATTTTCTGAACTGATTGATTAATTATTTTTTAATGTGTTTGTTACGTTGTGAAATGACTGTATATGAATTAAATTTTCAAAATGATATTTACATATATATTTTAATTCTTTTTAAATTAGTTTTAAAGGTTATTATTGAATTAAATGTATAGAAATGCAATTTCAAACAAAAAACATATATAATGTAAAAATTACTTGAATGTTTCAATGAAAATAATTCTGTCATGCTTTTTATTTTATGATCTGATTAATTAATTATTAACTGATTCTATTGAAACTTATATTTTCTGGAATTAGTTTAAAATGTTATTAATAAATCAAATATTCAGAAATGAAATCTCAAACTTAAAAAAAAATATAAAGTAAAAATGATTTGAATGTTTTAATTAAAGTTATAGTTTAATGCTTCATATTTTTTGAACTGATTGATTATTTTTCAGATAATTAATTTTCTTCAAAATATTAAATTACATGAAGATTGATTTTCATTTGTTTCAATTAAGTACATAAATTTATTATTTACCTTAGGGTTATGTAATTTAATATTGGCTATAATTTGTATAATGAAAGTTTATTTACATTTAAAATACCTCTATTCTAGTTAAGTAATTTCTGTCAATGTTTGTCATGTTGTGAAATGATTATCTGAATTTAATTTTCAAAATTATATGTAAAGATGTTTTACTTTTTTCTGAAATTACTAGAAAAGGTCACTAATAAATCAAATTTTCAGAAATGAAAGTGAAAATTTAAAAGAAATGTAAAGTAAAAATGGTTTGAATGCCAGAATAAAAATTATAGTTTAATGCCTTTTATGTAGTGAACAGATTAATTAATTATTAGCTGATTATTTTCTTAACAATATTAAGTTACATAAATATTAAATTTTGATTTATTTAAATTAGATAGGGCAACTTGGGAAGCGCTTATAAGCAATAAAGATATAGAGGGCGCGTGGACCTTGTTACGAGATATCATTGTTAAAACTGCAATTGAAGTGTGCGGTACGGCAGTGGTAGGAAGAAAGTCTGGTGATGCGTGGTGGAATGATGAAATTCAAGGAGCCCAGCAAGAAAAGAAAGAAGCGCACCAGAGAACATTAAACATGACAGGTCTTAGCGATGAGGAGAGAAATAGAGTCGAAAATGATTACAAAGACAAAAAGAGGAAAGTTAAACGACTAGTCAAGGAGAGTAAAGAAAAAACCAGAACAGAAGAAGAGAACAAAATAAAAAACTACTTTGAAGGAATTATGAAACTATTATATAAACAGTTGAAGAAAAGTAAAAGTACAGAGTTTGCCAGCATAAGAAACAGCAAAGGTGAAATGCTATATGATATAGACGAGATAGTAGACGCTTTAAAAGACTCTTTTAAAGAATTATTATGAGGTGAAGATATAGGACAACAAAACTGCGAGATAGAACATAATGCATTAGAAAACCCAATTGAAAAAGTCTGTGTCACTGAGGTCAGAGACATAATTAAGAACTTGAAAAACGGTAAGGCTGCTGGTATAGACAGTATTAGCGCTGAAATGCTTAAATACGGTGACGAGTACATACCTCACAGGTTGTGCGAATTGAAAAATTTCTGTATAGAGACGGGGAAAGTCCCAGACGAATGGAAAAAAGCGATTATCGTACCAATATACAAAAGAAAGGGAGATAAAAGCAACTGCAGTAATTACAGAGGTATCAGCCTACTAAGTACCGTAAGTAAAATATACTCAAAAATACTTATTCGTAGGGTAATGGAAATCACAGAAAAAAATATATGGGAAGTCCAAAGTGGATTTATGCCAGGAAGATCATGTACAGATCAGATATTTAGCCTAAGACAGATCACAGAAAAAAGCTTGAGAGTAGGAAAGAAAGTTTTCTGTGCATTTATTGACCTAGAAAAAGCATTTGACAAAGTAAATAGAAATAAACTTTGGGAAGTCCTTAAAGAGTACGGAGTAAATGGAGGGCTCCTACAAGCAATAAAAACAATATATACAGGTAGTAAAGCGAGTGTAAGGGCAAATGGGAAACTGAGTGACTGGTTCGATATTATGCAAGGCGTCAAACAAGGATGCGTTATGTCCTCGTGGCTATTTATCATATTCATGGATAAGTGTCTAAGAACTGCCCTCTTCAATGAAGAAGGTGTAAATCTCGAAACAGTCAAGGTACGTGGGTTAGCTTTCGCAGATGACAAGATTGTTATGGCAGAATCAATCGAGGACTTGCAAAGAATGTTGAATAAACTTAATACAAGCATGAAGAACATGGACCTCAAAATTAACATAAATAAAACAAAAATAATGGTGTTTGAGGGAAAAAGTGAGAAAACAATATGCAACATTGTCCTAAATGATGAGAGATTAGAACAAGTTGACAAGTACGTATATCTAGGTAGTCTATTCACTAGCGACGGAAAAATAGATGGGGAGTTAGATAGGCGCATAAATAAGGGTAAGCAGGTTATCGGTAGAGCAGGGTCCATCCTAACAAATAAAAACATATAAAAAAAAGCTAAAATGGCCATACATAATTCTATATTCGTACTGACTGTACTATACGGTAGCGAGACATGGACGTGTCAAGAAAAGGACAGGAGTAAAATTAACGCGATCGGCATGAAACCTCTGCGCATAATATGCGGGAAAACACTGATGGACAAAGTCCGAAACGATACAATCCTCGAAGAATGTGGTACAGGAGAGACACTAGTTGACATATGGGAAAGAAATCAGTTAAGATGGTTCGGACATCTTGAAAGAATGAAAGATGAACGACTCACCAAACAAGTGTATAAAGGTAAAGTAAATGGCAGAATGCCCAGAGGTAGACCGCCGAAAGAATGGTTAGAATCTGTAAATGAGACATTAATCCGTAGAGACATAAGAAGCCATAGAAACACAAGAGCTTGCATAAAAAAATGCATGGACGTGAAGGAAGCTAGAGTAGTCTGCCAGGACAGAAAAGTGTGGCGACAAATAGTTTGTAAACAGAGTGACGGTAGAATGAATGACGCCTGAAACAAAGACCTTGGATACTAATGGGCCCAAGTGGGGAACCATACATAACACTTTTGTGAGGCTCTTCACTTGGGGTGATCGCTAGAGAGATTGATTAGCAATCTGGGTCGGAGCAGTGTTGCGGAAGAAACGTGTCATTTAAATAAATAACACGAGAATTCCAGATCAATCTAAAATATCTATACCTAACACTTATATACCTATCTACCTCATACATATATACCTACCTACTTTATACCTATATACCCATATACACACTACTATTTTCCAACCGAGCAAGTCACGCCTACCCCGAAAGGGAAATGGCTTAATGGTATAATAATAATAAAAAGTAAATAAATTGATTATTTACTTCAAGGCTATGTAATTGAATATTGGCTACAATTTTTATAATAAAAGATTATTTATGTTAAAAATACCTCTACTCCAACTGTATCATTTTTGTAAATTTTTGTGATGTTGTGAAATAAGTACCTGAATTATGCTTTCCATAATATATGTACATATATTTTACTTTTCTATGGAATTAGTTTGAAAGATTATTATTAATTCAAATTTTCAGAAAAATATAAAGTAAAAATTATTCTTACGTTTTAATGAAAATAACTGTTTATTGATTTTTATGTGGTGAAATGATTAATTAATATGTACATATATTTTTATTTTTTTTGAATTAGTTTTGAAGGTCATTAATAAATTAAATGTATAGATGTAAGTGTATAGATGTAAAAATTATTTGAATGTTTCAATAAAAATAATTGTTTAATGCTTTTTATGTTGTGAACTGATTAATTAATTATCAACTGGTTCTATTGAAACTTACATTTTCTGAAATTAGTTTGGAAGGTTATTAATAAATTGAATTTTCAAAACTGAAAGTTCAAATTAAAAAAAAATTAGTTAAAGTAAAAATTATTTGAATGTTTCAATAAAAATTATCGTTGAATGCTTCTTATTTTGTAAACTGATTAATTGATTATTAGCTGATTAGTTTTGTTTACAATATTAAATTACATAAAGATTGAATTTTAATTTTTCTCTACTTAGTGACATACATCGATTATTTATTTTTAAGTTATGTAATTGAATATTGGCTATAATTTATATAATAGAAGTTTATTTATATTTAAAATAGCCTTATTCCAGTTACATAATTTTTCAAATGTTTTTGAGCTTGTGAAATGAGTATCTGAATTAAATTTTCAAAGTTATGTGTACATACGTTTTAATTTTTTCGGAATTAGTTCAAAAGGTTATTATCAATTCAAATTTCCAGAAATGCAATTTTAAATTCAAAAAAATATATAAATTGAAAATTATTTGCATATTTCAATGAAAATAATGTTAAACATTATTTTATTATTAATTTTTCTAATTATCATGATACCTATTATTATTAATCGGTTCTATTAAAACTTCAATTTTCTGGGATTATTTGGAAAGCTTATTAATAAATAAAATATTCATAAATGAGTGCTAAAATTTAAAAAAATATAAAGTGCAAATTATTTCAATCTTTCTATATCAATAATAGTTTGATGTTTTTATGTTGTAAATAGTTTAATTAATTATAAGTCGATTCATTTTGTTCAAAATTTTAAATTAAATAAAGATTGAAATAAATTTGTTACTCAATTAAGTAACATAAATTGATTATTTACCTCGAGGTTCTTTGATTGAATGTGGGCTATTATTTCTATAATAAACGTTTGATTTTTCTTTAAAATACCTCTATTACAATTATATAATCCTTTTTAATGTCTGTGTTGTTGTTAAACAAGTACCTTAATTGAATTTTAAAATTATATGTACAGATATTTTTATTTAGTTTGAATTTTTTAAAAAGGTTACTAATACATTAAATGTATAGAAATGCAATTTCAAATTTAAAGACGAATATAATGTAAAAATTATTTGTGTATTTCAATGAAAATAATTGTTTAATGCTTGTTATGTTGTCAACTAATTATTTAGTTATTAACTTATTCTATTAAAATTTACATTTCCTGGAATTAGTTTAAAAGGTTATTATTAAATCAAATTTTCATAAATGAAAATTCAAATTGAAAAAAAACATTAAGTAAAAATTATGTGAATGTTTTAATAAAAATTATAGTTTAAAGATTCTTATTTTTTGAAATGATTAATTAATTATTAGATGATTAATTTTTTTGCGCTAATAAATTAAATAAAGTTTGAAATATAGTTTTTTTTCTAAATTAAGTAACATAAATTTATCATATACTTGAAGGTTATATAATTGAATATTGGGTATAATTTGTATAATTAAAGTTTAGTTCAATTTAAAATACCCTTCCCAGGAAAAAAGAACCCATTGAAAAGGCGACTCCGTGAATTGCGTATCTGTCATTTGCAGATTGAGATTTTTAAAACTGAACTGGTTTGCGACTATGTGAATCGGTCAGTTTCTCGAATGGCTTCGAATCTGCAATGTACTACAATGTCCATTTCAATCAAAGTCATATTGAATCGGTTTACCTGTTTTTGAATAAGACCGATTTTTTTCAGGTTAGGCTGCCATATTTCACATGATTTTTAAAATTTATAAATTATTGATAGATTAAGAGAAATCATCCGCAAGGCTACTAGATTCCCTTTGCTATTTTAGTTCTAGAGGATGTGAAGGCTTTTGTGGCTTATAAGTCTGTCAAAAAAATAATAACGCGCAAAATTCTGTTAAAAACCAATCGGCCTCAATCTGGAATTCCAGTGACAGATACGCTATTCAAACGACTTCGAAACCCATTCAAAGAAAGTGAATGGATTTTTGTTTCCTGGGTTATTACAATTAAATAATTTTTCAAATGTGCCTGATTTTGTACAATGAGTATCTGGATTTAGTTTTCAAAAATATAATTATGTAAATATGTTTTATTTTCTCTGAAATTAGTATAAAAGGTTACGAAGAAATCAAATTTTTAGAAATGAAAGTGAAAATTTAAAACAAATGTAAAGAAAAATTAATTAAATATTTTAATGGAAGTCATAGTTTAATCATTTTTATTTTTAGAACTAATTAATTAATTATTAAATGATTAATTTTTTTCACAATATTAAATTACATAAAGATTGAATTTTAATTTGTTTCAATTAAGTACATAAATTAATTGATTATTGGCTATAATTTGTAAAATAAAAGTTTATTTACATTTAAAATACCTCTATTCCAAATATGTAATTTCTATCAATGTTTGTGATGTTGTGAAATGATTATCTGAATTTAATTTTCAAAATAATAAGTGAATATGTATTAATTTTTTCTCAAATTACTATGAAAGGTTACTAATAAATAAAATGTTCAGAAATGAAAGTGAAAATTTAAAAAAAATGTAAAGTAAAAATTACTTGAATGCCTGGATGAAAATGATAGTTTAATGCTTTTTATGTTGTGAACATATTAATTAAATATGAGCTGATTAATTTTTTTCACAATATTAACTTACATAAAGATTAAATAATATAATAAATAAATAATTTTAATTTGCTTTAATTGAGTATGTACATACATAAATTGATTATTTACTTGCAGGCTATGTAATTGAATATTAGTTCTCATATTGATAATAGCGGGTTATTCATGTTTAAAATACCTTTATTCCAATTGTATAATTTTTGTGATGTTGTGAAATAAGTATCTGAAGTCTGCTTTCAATAGTATATGTACATATATTTTACTTTTCTATGGAATTAGTTTAAAAGATTATTATTCATTCAAATTTTCAGAAAAATGTAAAGTAAAAATTATTCGAATGTTTTAATGAAAATGACTGTTTATTGATTTTTATGTTGTGATATGATTAATTGATATGTACATACATTTTAATTTTTTCTGAAATTAGTTTTAAAGGTCATTACTGAATTAAATGTATTAAAATGAAAAAAAAAATATTTTTAATTCATATGAAAAAACGTAACCCACATCTTGTGTAAGATTGTGGTACAGTAGGAATCGTTATATAATTATTGAATATTGGATATGATTCCTGTAATAAAAGTTTATTCATATTTAAAATACCTCTATTCCAATTTCATAATTTTTAAAATGTTTACGATGTTGTGAGATAATTATCCAAATTCAATCTTCAACATTATACACTGAAAAAAATGTATTGCTCTCGTAACATTACGCATGTATTAAATCTATGTTACTGCTGCTATAACGAAGCAAGTTGTTGCATTAACAGTACGTATCGGTCTACTGACAAAACCAAGTGTAGTATAAGCTGTATCGGTAAGGCAGAAATACCGTGTCGGCACAGTGGCAATATAGCACGTTGCGCCAAGCCAGCGACTAATGCACGTGTTCGCTCGCCCCGGCTAAGTAAATGATTTTTTTTCGTTGCGAAATTCATAAACGTTTGAAATGGACAATTGGACGAAAGAAATTTTACAGAAATAGGGCTTTGAAGAGTACATTGAAGCATTTGAAAGTAAGTAAAATGATTTGTTTTTCAGAATTTTCAGACATAAAGCATAGACTAAAGTATGACATAACCTATAAACTGTTTGGCCTTCTCTCAGAATTCCACAAAGTAATCTTTCGCATTTTTTTTAATGTTACTTATTTCAACTTTACGTAGAATGTATTTCTTTTTGATAATTTGCAATAAGCAGATCCACTGAGAAATTCAATAAACTGAGAAAATGCATTTCAACTTCCGACATATATAGATATATATAATGAAAATATGCACGTATGTATGTGTTTTGCAGAGGAAGAAGTAGGTAAAAATGATTTTCATTGTCTTGCTGAAGATGTTATTAAGAATTTAATACCAAAAGGTGGACCTCGATCTACGTTTACGTTTGTATGGAATGAATGGAAGACAGGCAATGACAAGACTAAATGTAGTGATAGCTATTTTACAAATGTACAATTTTCAACAAAGACAATTTTCTCTCTTACAAGCTTTAAAAATGATCGATTATTAAATGAAGATAAATATTTTAACGTTAACCTATCGAAAAGCTTGTAGGAGCAATGATTAAATTTATTTTTTTATTTTTTAAGATATAAATAATAAGTTCAATCGCAATTATCATTGAATAAAAAATATTGAAGTCAAATAATACAAAAAAATGTTGTATATATTTTCAGAATGTTATTGAAATGTGTGATAAAATAAATAATTAATACTAAAAAAAAAGGAAGAAATATAAAATTACAGTAATAATGAATGTACATTTTGTTAAATCTCTTGAAATCTTTTTAATTATTTACAAATCCTTTAAAAATAATCTCTAATTATTAATTGCTTCACTGCATAATCATTTGAATTCTCAGAAATCCTGTAAAATTTTTTGAAAATCCTTTGAAATCTACCGAAATTCGCTAAAATCTATTGAAATCTCTTAAAATCCTTTATATTTTCTTAAATCACTAAAAATGTCTTGGAATCTTTTTAAATTTCTGGCAAATCCTAAAACCTTTTTCAATTCTATTATAATAGGTTTATATTATATCACTTCGTTACAATTTATATATCTATATATTATAAAATTCTTTTGAAATATACTTCTCACCTATTTTTATTAAAAAATCACCTTTTCTATCATATATAGTTTGTATCAGTAAAATTTAATACATAATGTGTTGCTTTTTAAAAACAAACTTTAAACATGTTCTAAGCATTGTAATTATTTATAATAGAGCACTGGTAAAGATATTAATATTACATATATTAATAAAAACAAGTTTGTATAATTCTGATTGGCTTTTTCTTTATCACATGCAAATGAAAGTATAATAAATCATAAAATAAATATAATATCATAAAATATAAAATATTTATTAATGAGAAAACAATCCATAAATTTCAATTCCATATAGCGTTCTCAAAGCGAAATTATTTTAATCTTTTCTATTCCTTCTTTTACACTCTTCTACTTTTTAATTCTTTTTAATACGCTTCCATTAAATTTTACTACGTCGATTGAGGGGAATAGGATTTGCACTTTTTCTTTTCCCGTTGGGGGATTTTTAGACGGAGGAAAAATCGCGCATTCATAGGAATACAAATTTTTAATTCTTCTGAATTTAACGCTTGTTATCGGGTACTAAGTAAAACTCTAGAATTATATAATGAATCGGGAATTTCCAAAAAGCACGCGCAACTATTCTACGATAATAGCAGAGAAATAATTTCTTCTGGGTTAAACGTTATCAGTGAACACTTACAAGATTTACATGAGGATTCTGGTGCTCAAGAAGTTCAAAAGAAGATTAATAGGTCTTTCAAATTATTAAATAAAGCCATTGATTCGTTTGATAGTCATCAAAAGCGTTTGACTTTTCTGGAAGTTAATGGTTTCTACATACCGCCAATAAGATTTGGAATACGTAATCCAAACGCTGAAATCAAACGTGATTGTAGAGGTAAAGTTATTGAAGATCGAACGGGTTACAAATCACATGGTTACTTCTTCCCATTAAGAGAAATCTTTAAAAAAGTATATGAACTGCCTGGCGTTTATGACACCATTTTTAAATATAAAAAAGTTTTAGAAGCCGAAACAAATGTTGTATCCAATTTCGTACAAAGCAAATTATGGAAAAGAAAAATTGCTGATTTTCAAGATAAAGATGCACTGCAACCTTTATTTTTATTTAGTGATGGCTTTGAAACTGGAAATGCTCTTGGCAGCCACTCCGGAAAGAATAATCTCAATGGAACATACGTGTCAATGCCGTGTACTCCGCCTGAGTATCAATCAACATTGTCTTCGATTTTTCATGCTCTTCTTTTTTATTCGAAAGATTATAAGATTTTTGGTAATTATCCGATATTTCGTAAGTTAATAGAAGAGTTACAATTTTTAGAAAAAGAAGGAATTACAGTGAATTTTCCTCAAGGACCAAGAAAAATTTACTTCATGCTTGGATTAATTATTGGTGACAACTTGGGTCTACACTCTTTACTGGGATTCGTTGAAAATTTGAACGCCAATTTCGCTTGTCGTTTTTGCATAATGGATAGAATTCAAAGGCAATTAGCAACTATTGAAGATAAAAATTACTTACGCACGAAAGAAAACTATGAGCAACATGTCAAATTGAAGAACGTCAGTCTTACTGGAATCAACTATGAGTGTGTTTTTCATCGTTTACGTAGTTTTCATGTGACTCAAAATTTTTCATCGGATATTATGCATGATTTATTTGAAGGCACATGCGAATTCGATATGTGTGCATTAATTAAATACTACATTTATGTGAGAAAATACTTTACACTTATCGAGCTACAGAATTGGATGAGATGTCACGACTGGGAAATAACCGACGCTGGGAATATTCCGCCTGTAATACTTGAAAAAGATCTAAACAAAGACGATATTAATATGTCTGCATCCGAAATTTATGCGTTTGTTCGTCATTTTGGTTTGATTGTAGGACACAGAATACCAGAAAATGACGAGGCGTGGAATATTTATATATGTTTAAGAAGAATTTTGGCATTAGTTACGTCTACTTCCATTCAAATAGGATGTAGTGCACTTTTAAGTCATTTAGTCCAAGAACATCATAAACTTTCTCACTCAATCCTAAAGCGTCTTAATAAACCAAAAGACCATTTTCTGATCCATTTGCCCACTATCATGGAGGAAATTGGTCCACCAATAGGGATTTGGTGTATCCGTTATGAGAGTAAACATCGTGAGTCTAAAATGACAGCAACTGTGTCTAATTCGAAGCGCAATATTTGTGAAACTATTGCTATCAAACATCAACTGAAGCTTGCTCATGCTTTGTATTCAAAAAAATTGTTTAATTCTACGAAGAATGGACCATCAAAATACTGTAGATTTAGAAATTTGCCACTATTTTTCAATAAATTGTTAAGTAGAGATAAATGTTTTTTGCAAGCTTTTACTACAACAGTTAACTGGGTAAAAAAAATCTGCCCGCTTCGCGGGCACATTCTCATCGCGCGCTTCGCTCGCAAGTTTGAGCGCGCCTGGGGCGCGCAACTGTTGGATCTCGCGCTTCGCGCTCGATCATATATTTATCTCGCGCTTCGCGCGCGATTATGTATTCACCTCGCGCTACGCGCTCGGGCGTATCTACATCGCGCTTTACGCTCGGTTGCTCTAGATTTTTCAACTTCGTGTTCGACTTCGATGAAAAGAAAAAGTTTGTTTGCAAATATTATAAAATTATCAAAACCTCTACATATTAAGTGATTGTTAAATTTGTTTTTATTTTAGACTGAAAACGAACTTTATTTCCTCAAGGTTCTATCGACCTTAAGAAACACATTCTCATCCAGACACTCGCGCTTCGCGCTCGATATTTGATTTGACAATCATTTGAACCTTGCGTTCCACGCTCGGTTCTGTGCACCGTATGATAGAAACAAAAAAGTTTGAACGCACTTACGACGTGCGATTTGGTAAATACACTGAGCGTGCACTTTGTGCTTCGTGTTATATGTTCTTCATATACAAATTACTAAATTTGTATTTGATTTCAAATGAAAAATAATGATGTAATTTAGGCGACAAATTTTATTCATTAAAATTTTATTTTAGCTTGTGCCGTTTTTCAAAAAAGTTAATTTTTTCATTTTGAATATATTCTTACAACAAAAATTGATTACAAGTTTGTAAATCTTTTTTTAATGCACAATTTTTATTCATTTATCTGTTTTCGTACCTTGCATTGTTTTTTCAAAAATTTGATTTTTTTTACTGTCAATGTTATTTTCACGAATAAAACAAAAACTACGCATCCTATTAAAACATGATTTACAACAAATTTGTACCTCTTCCTTGGATGAACAAATGTTGTTCTTGTCATTTTTTTCGTAGCTCGTGTTATTCGTCTAAAAATTTGATTTTTCTATTTTCAATGCTGTTTTTTACGAATAAAACAAAAACTAAGCGTCATATCAAAAAGTGAATGATAAGAAATTTGTAGGTCTTTTTTGGGTGTACAATTTTGGTAGAATGATCTTTTCTCGTATCTTGCATAGTTTCACAGCAAAATGGAATTTTTGATTTTTCATTATTTTTCTGTGCGATCAAAATTTGAATTTTTTATTTTTCAAAAAATTCAAAAAGTTGTTATGAAAATATTATAGGGTGTTCAAAAAGCAACGTTTTTCTCCTCTTGACTTTTTTTCATATCGTGCGTTTTTCGGCTTAAAATGTACATTTTCGTTTGTTTTTTGGAATTTTGAAAATGCTATAACTCCAGTAATTTTTTTTTATCACGAAAAGTCATTAGAATATTTTGTTCTTCATTTTGCGTACTACTAATAACCATACATAGAATTTTTAAATCTTCAAAAAAAGTGGTCTCAAAAATTTTCAAAATGTGCTCACTTTTTGAATTTTCATCCAAAATAGCTGGTTAACGAACTCGTTCTTTCTTTTTAGGTCATAAAAAAGTGTGCCAAAGATCAATCAAATCTGATCATTTTTTCGAAAGTTATCGTGGCTGCAGACAGACAGACAGACAGACAGACAGACTGACTGACTGACAGACAGACAGACAGGCTACAGACAGACAGACACCTTGGTAAAAACCGTTTTTTCTGGCTCAGGGGGTCTCAAAACGTGGAGATTTGATGAAAACCGACTATGTCAAATTTTACATAAAACCAATACCTTCTCATTAGAATGAGAATGTAAAAATGGAACTATTTATAAAAAGAGTATGGTAATATGTGTTGGCGAAAAGGATGGCGAACCTATTTTTGGCTTAATAAATGCTATTTGCTACGACAAAAAAACACTTCTCTTTGCATACGAGCAATTGCATACGATATTTCGCTATCACGAATGGGCTTATGAAGTTATAGATAAATCGAGGACTAATGATTTAATCCGATATGAAAAGTTATTATATACTAAGCCTGTCAATTTAACTACTAAGTGGGGAAGACAATTTATATTGGCGCGAACATATGTGTAGAAATATTTTTATTTATTATTTGAATAAATGAGTTCATTTATCTAAAAGTATTGTTTACTTCGTAGTTTAATGTGATCATATTTTTATAATTATTGAAGATATCACTATAATAGCAATTGTTACAAGATATTAGTATATTTAAAAATTTACATTTTAATTTTGCAATACTCGAAAAAACTGATTAAAAAGCAAAATCTTTTATGCAAAAACTGAAATACTTGAACCTTCATAGAGAAATCAATACTTTTCGGAATTCTCATTACAACAATACCATATTGGTATTCCAACAAAACAGTTCCTGTTATACATGGTATTGCTGATACAGCAATACAATTGGTTTTTGTGCTGCAACAAAACCACATGTTGCGCCCACACAAAAAATATTGTTATGGGAACAATACATTTTTTTCAGTGTATGTAAATATGTTTTCAGTTTTTATGAAATTAGCTTAAAAGATTATGAATCATTTAAATTTTTAATATAATATGAGATACAAATTATTTTGATGTTTCAATGCAAATAATATTGTTGATTGATTTTTATGTTATGAACTGATGAATTAACTATTATTAACTATTGACTGATTAATTTTTTTCAAAAAATTGAATTACATAAAGATTGAATTTGAATTATTTATATAATTTTTTCAAATATTTGTGATGTTGTGAAGTGTGTATCCGAATTCAATTTTCAAAATTATATGTGCATATAGTTCAATTTTTCCTGTTATGAATTTAAAAGGTTATTAATCATTGGAATTTTAAGATAAATATTAAATACAAGTTATTCTAATATTTCAATGAAAATAATTAATTGATACTTTTCATGCTCTAAACTGAATTATTAATTATTAGCTGATTAATTTTTTTCACAATATTGAATTACATAAAGATTGAATTTTGATTGATTTTAATTAGGTAACAGAAATTTATTATTCACTTTATGGTTATGTAATTGAATATTGGCTATAATTTTTATAATAACAATTTTTTGTAATACCTTCATTATAATTATATAATTTTTTTAAATCTTTGCAATGATCTGAAATGATTGTCTGTATTCAATTTTCAAAATTACATGTACATATGTTTTGATTTTTTATAAAATTTGTATAAAAGGTTATAATTATTATTATTATTATACCATTAAGCCATTTCCCTTTCGGGGTAGGCGTGACTTTCTCGGTTGGAAAATAGTATTGGGTATATGGGTGTATTGGTATAGAGTATATAGGTACAAGTTAGATAGGTATATAGGTGTAAAGTAGATAGGTATATAGGTGTTAGGTATATATGTTTTAGATTGATCTGGAATTCTCGTCTCATTTATTCAAATGACACGTTTATTCCGCAACACTGCTCCGACCTAGGTTGCTGATCAATCTCTCTAGCGATCACCCCAAGTGAAGAGCCTCACAAAATTGTTATGTATGGTTCCCCACTTGGGCCCATTAGAATCCAAGGTCTTTGTTTCAGGCTTCATTCATTCTATTGTCACTCTGTTTACAAACTATTTGTCGCCACACTTTTCTGTCCTGGCATACTACTCTAGCTTCCTTCACGTCCATGCATTTTTTCATGCAAGCTCTTGTGTTTCTATGGCTTCTTACGTCTCTTCGGATTAATGTCTCATTTACCGATTCTAACCATTCTTTCGGTGGTCTACCTCTAGGCATTCTGCCATTTACTTTACCTTTGTACACTTGTTTGGTCAGTCGCTCATCTTTCATTCTTTCAAGATGACCGAACCATCTTAACTGATTTCTTTCCCATGTGTCAACTATTGTCTCTTTTGCACCACATTCTTTGAGGATTGTCTCGTTTCGGACTTTATCCATCAGTGTTTTCCCGCATATTATGCGCAGAGGTCTCATGCCGATCGCGTTAATTTTACTTCTGTCCTTTTCTTGACATGTCCATGTTTCGCTACCGTATAGTACAGTCGGTACGAATATAGAATTATGTATGGCCATTTTAGCTTTTTTTGATATGTTTTTATTTGTTAGGATGGACCCTGCTCTACCGATAACCTGCTTACCCTTATTTATGCGCCTATCTAACTCCCCATCTATTTTTCCGTCGCTAGTGAATAGACTACCTAGGTGTACGTACTTGTCAACTTGTTCTAATCTCTCATCATTTAGGACAATGTTGCACATTGTTTTCTCACTCTTTCCCTCAAACACCATGATTTTTGTTTTATTTACGTTAATTTTGAGTCCCATGTCCTTCATGCTTGTATGAAGTTTATTCAACATTCTTTGCAAGTCCTCGACTGATTCTGCCATAACAATCTTGTCATCTGCGAAAGCTAACCCACGTACCTTAACTGTTTGGAGATCTACACCTTCTTCGTCGAAGAGTGCAGTTCTTAGACATTTATCCATGAATATGATAAATAGTCACGAGGACATAACGCATCCTTGTTTCACGCCTTGCGTAATATCGAACCAGTCACTCAGTTTCCCGTTTACCCTTACGCTCGCTTTACTACCTGTATATATTGTTTTTATTGCTTGCAGGAGCCCTCCATTTACTCCGTACTCTTTAAGAACTTCCCAAAGTTTACTTCTATTTACCGTGTCAAATGCTTTTTCTAGGTCAATAAATGCACAGAAAACTTTCTTTCCTACTCTCAAGCTTTTTTCTGTGATCTGTCTTAGGCTAAATATCTGATCTGTACATGATCTTCCTGGCATAAATCCACTTTGGACTTTCCATATTTTTTCTTCTGTGATTTCCATTACCCAACGAATAAGTATTTTTGAGTATATTTTACTTACGGTACTTAGTAGGCTGATACCTCTGTAATTGCTGCAGTTGCTTTTGTCTCCCTTTCTTTTGTATATTGGTACGATAATCGCTTTTCTCCAATCGTCTGGGACTTTTCCTGTCTCGATACACAAATTTATCAATTCGCACAACCTGTGAGGCATGTACTCGCCACCGTATTTAAGCATTTCAGCGCTAATACTGTCTGCACCAGCAGCCTTACCGTTTTTCAAGTTCTTTATTATGTCTCTGACCTCAGTGACACAGACTTTTTCAATTGGGTTTTCTAATGCATTATGTTCTATGTCGCAGTTTTGTTGTCCTATATCTTCACCTTCTAATAGTTCTTTAAAAGAGTCTTCTAAAGCGTCTACTATCCCGTCTATATCATATAGCATTTCACCTTTGCTGTTTCTCATGCTGGCAAACTCTGTACTTTTACTTTCCTTCAACTGTTTATTTAGTAGTTTCATTATTCCTCCAAAGCAGTTTTGTATTTTTTTCTCTTCTTCTGTTCTGATTTTCTCTTTACTCTCTTTGACTAGTCGTTTAACTTTCCTATTTTTGTGTCTGTAATCATTCTTGAGCCTATTTCTCTCATCATCGCTAAGACCTGTCATGTTCAGCGTTTTTTTGTGCGATTTTTCTTTGTCTTTTCGGGCTGCCGCAATTTCATCATTCCACCACACATCGCCAGACTTTCTCCTTACCACTGCCGTACCACACACTTCAATCGCACTTTTAACAATGGTATCCCGTAATAAAGTCCACGCGCCCTCTATATCTTTATTCTTTTCAAGCGGCTCCCAAATTGCCTTAACTATGCGTTCGTTTATCTTATTCTGAAAATCTATTCGCACTTCCGGTTTCTGTAAATCTTCAACCCTGATTCGCGTTTGTTTCGTTTGTTTGGTTCTCTTTCTTCTCCATCCCCGCCCTAAGTTCATTCTGGAGACTAAAAGGTGATGATCAGTATTGCATTCGGATCCCCTCATGACTCTTGTATCTATAACTAGTTCTCTTAGTCTTTCATCTGCAATAACGAAGTCAATTATACTGCGGTTATTTCCTTTACACCAGGTGTAAGTGTGGATCATTTTATGTCGAAACCAAGTATTTGTAACAAATAGGCCCTTTTCTAAGCATAAGCTAACTAACTTTTCCCCGCTATAATTTTTTTTCGGATCCCCAAATTTACCTAGTACCCTTTCTGTATCTGTATCCTGACGTTGAAAGCCGACCCATCCGTTCATATCTCCTAGCAGAATTATTCTTTCACCTTGATCGCAAGTACTTATTGTGTCATTTAAAGTTTCCCAGAAAGCGTCTTTGACTTCTCGCGGCTCACTGTCTACTGGGGCGTAGCACGCTATGATAAATAACCTTCTGATTCCTACCTTCATTCTAGCCCACAACAATCTGGGAGATACAAAAGCATGATCTTTGAGATGCTGTCTTGCTTTTTCATTCATAATCAAACCGACCCCTTGACTACGATTTGATTCACTACCTACTCCTGACCATATTTCAAAACCGCCTTTCAACACCCCATTTTCTATGTTTCTACTTTCGCAACCCTTTTTCTTCGTCTCAGGTACACATAAAATATCTAGTTTCCTTGCATGCATAGTTTCTCGTAGTTCTCTTACTTTAAGGTCATTCACTCCTCTAGCATTCCAGACACCCAGTCTCCATTCATCGACTGAAACTCGACCTTTACGTTTACCGTGTGTATGCATTTCGTCAATTTAAGTTTCAGTCCATTCCGAGGCTACTTTATTGTTTGTATTATTCATGTTTAGATTGTACACCCAACTATCACCTTTATGAGCGAAATTTGTTTTGCGAGCCGAAATCATGTCCAAGTTAAGTGATTATTCGTCGTACGGTGGATAGTCTATCTGTAACGTCAGTCCCACCAATACTTCTGTTACTGTGTGGGGGGGGGGGGGAGGACAGAGGAAGGAAACCGAGAGTCTCAATTGGTTGGTGATTTATGCTGAGAAGGTTACCAGCCTTCAGCAGCGTTGTATTTGATAGGAGTTATTTAATAATTTAAATTTTTAGTAATGCAATTGATGATTGTAATGCTTTTTATTTTTTGAAATGATTGATGAATTATTATTGATTGCATTAAAACTTAAATTTTCTGCATTTTTTTAAAGCTTATTAATAAATCAAAATATGTAGAAAATAGTTCAAATTAAAAAAAAAATAAAGTAAAAATAATTTGGTTGTTTCGATGAAAATAATTGTTTGAGGGTTTTTATGTTGTGAACTGTTTAATTAATTATTAGCTGATTAATGTTAACCTCAATATTGAATTAGATAAAGATTTAATTTCAATTGTTTTAAAATCAGAAACATAAATTGATCATTTACTTTCAGGTAACGTAATTGAATACTGGGTATAATTTGCATAATAAAAGTTTATTTACATTTGAAATAACACTATTTCAATTACATTATTTTTAAAATGATTCTGATGTTGTGAAACGAGTGTCTGCATTTAATTTTTAAAATTATATGTGAATATGTTTTTTTCTCCTTCTGAAATTAGGATGGAAGGTTACTGATATATTACATTTTCAGAAATGATATTGAAATTTTTTTTTTAAATGTAAAATAAAAATTATTAAAATGATTGAATGAAAATTATAGTTGAATGTTTTTTATGTTATAAATAGACAAATTAATTATTAGCTGATTATTTTCTTCCACAATTTTAAATTACATGATTGAATTTTAATTGATGTTGAATAGGTTACATAAACTGATTATTTACTTCAAGGTTATGTAATTGAATATTGACTATAATTTGTATAATAAAAGTTTTTAAATGTTTAAGATACCTCTATTATATTATTTTTTCAAATTTTAGCGATGTTGTGAAATGAGTATCTGAATTTTTATTTCAAAATTATGTTCGCATATATTTTAATTTTCTCTGGAATACTTTAAAAGGTTATTAATAATTCAACTTTTCAGAAAAATATGAAGTAAAAATTATTTGAATGATTCAATGAAAATAATTCTTCAATGCTTTTTGTGTAATGAAATGATTAATTAATTATTTTCTGATTAATTTTTTCACGAAATTAAATAGCATAAATATTTCATTTTAATTTTTCTCTATCAAGAAACATAAATTAATTATTTACTTCAAGGTGATATGATTGAATATTGGGTATAATTAGAATAGTAAAAGTTTATTTTTTGCAACCTATCTGTATCTGAATTCAATTTTCAAAATGATATGTACAATGTTCATGTTTTCATTTTTTTCAGAAAATTATTATAAAAGGTTATTAATAATTAAAATTTTCAGAAATTAAATTTCAAGTTTAAACAAATATAAAGTGAGAATTATTTAAATTTTTCAATGAATATAATTGCTTAAGGCTTTTTATTTTGTAAACTGACTGATTGATTATTGACTGATTAATTTTTTCAAAATATTAAATGTTGTAAATATTGAATTTCAATTTTTTTGGATTGAGTAACATAAATTTACTTTGAGGTTTCTAATTGAATATTGGATATAATTGGCATTATGAAAGTTTATTTATATTTAAAATACCCCTATTCCAGTTACACAAGTTTTAAAATGTTTCTGATGATGTGATATGATTATCTGAATTCATTTTTCATAATTATGTGGACACACGTTTTTCATTTTTGCTGGAATTAGTTTAAATGGTTATTGATGACTAAAATTTTTAGAAAAATATAAAATCAACATTATTTGAATGTTTCGATGAAAACAATGATTTAATGCTTTTCATGTTCTGAACTCAATAATTATTTATTAGCTGATTAATTTTTTTCACAATATTAAATTACATAAAGATTGATTTTTAATTTTTCAATAATAACTAACATAAATTGATTATTTACTTTAGGTTTATGTAATTAAATATTGGTTATAATTTATATAATAGAAGTTTATTTATTTTCAAAATACCTCTATTCCAATTATGTAATTTTTTTTAAGTTTTCGTGATGTTGTGAAATGAGTATCTGAATTCAATTTTCATAATTAGGTTTTACTTTTTTCTAAAATTAGATTAAAAGGTCAATAACAATAAGAATTTTTCGGAAAATATAAATTAAACTTTATTCAAATGTTTCAGTGGGAATAATTCTTCATTGCTTTTTATGTTGGAAACTGATTAATTAATCACTAGCTGATTATTGTTTTCACAATATTAAATTACATAAAGATTGAATTACAATTGTTCTATATTATGGAACAAGAATTAATTATTTATTTCAAGGTTATGTAGTTGAATGTTGGCTATAATTCGTATAATGAAAGTTTATTTATATTTAACATATCTCTGCTGCAACTATATAATTTTTTTGAATTTTCGTGCCTTTTTGGAATAAGTATCTCAATTCCATTCCCACAATTATATGTAAATATGTTTTAATTTATGATGAAATTAGTTTAAAACGTTAATTATAATTTTCATAAAAATATTAAGTAAAATTTATTTGGATGTTTCCATGAAAATATTTGTTCATTAATTTTTTCGTTCTAAACTCATTAATTTGTTCGCAATATTGAACCACATAATTATTGAATTTCAATTTTTCTTTTGTGTGGTAACATGAATTGATTACTGAAATTAATATTATGTCATTTAATATTCGCTATGATCTGTATAATCAAAGTTTATTTATGTTTCATACCTCTATTACAATTGAGTATTCTAGCATTACGTCATGGTTATGACAGGATAGGTGGAAATGTCAGGAAGGTTAGCATAGTTGGTAAATATTTACAATAAAATAAGATATACCAAATTTCAGATTGGACTATCGGATCGATTTGATCAAAATCGGGCACTATAACTTAAAATTTTGGATAGTTGATTTTATTTCGTGAAACTGAAAGGTCTTCAACCGATAAAAGGATAAAAAATAATTGGGTAAATGCATTCTACACTTGAAAAATATTAATATTGATACATTTATAACTTACTTTTACGTATAGAATATTTGTTACAAAAAGTCGTATGGATTCCCATGTAAGGATGTACTAACTATGCTAACCTTCATTACATTTGCACCTATCCTATTATAATTGTGACGTCTAGCTCAAATACTCAATTATAGAACTATTTTAAATGTTTGCGACCAATTCTCGGTTATCAAATTCCACTTTTTGCACGCTTCAGAGAAGCAAATTAAAAAAAAAATAGAAGTTTGTCGGAATTAAAGTTGGAAATATTATCTTTAAAATGAGATTGGGAACATGATAAAATATCTACTGGTTCTCGAATTGTCATGCAAAATGTGGAAGCATAACCAAGACGAAAATCGGACGGTCCATTGGTGACTAAATTTTGAGGTCTGCTGTTTTTCGCACGTTAACAAAAGATTTAAATTCGACATTCGACTGCCGCTCGACGAACTGATTTTCGTCTTGGACATGCTTCCACGTTTTTTATTATAATTCAAGAACAAGTTAATATTCCATTAATTTCTTGATTTAATTTTAAACGGGAGATTCCAAGCTTTAATTTATTGAAATTTGAATTTTTTCAATTTACATCACTGAGGCATGGAGGAGTGGGACTTAATATATCGCTGAGATAATCACGAAAAAAAATAGGCATGTAACTTAATTCAATTTTCAAAATGATATGTGGATATATTTTAATTATTTAGCGATGTATTTTGACTCGCTCTTCTTTTTCTATAAAAATTTATTTAAACATTTCAGTGCAAATACATGTTTATTGATTTTGATATTTAGAACTGAGAATCGAATCAGAATATGATTTTTTAAATTATGGGTATTAATTTGTTAATGATTTATCGATGTATATTGATGCTTACATTTAGAAAAATAGTCGTGAAAGTACCCGCAAATGTCATTAATTGATTGATCAGATCACTGAAGTAAAGCAGCGTTGGACGCGGTTAGTACTTGGATGGGTGACCATTCAAGAATACTGAGTGCTGTTGGCACATCGTGGTTGTGGTGAGCCCGCACTTGTAGTTATTTATAACTACAAGAAAACTATCCACCTAGAAACACTACCCGAATCGGCTTAATGGTATACATATAACGTGCACTTGAAATCTTCAAATAATATCCCGCCATTTACTATTATTAATAGTAAATTATACGTTACATGGATTCACTGTATACATTCTTTGAGAATAGAATTTCAGCAAGAATTTGATTGGTCAAAAAATATTAACAAATAAATAGTTATTCGAAAATTGAGTAAATGAGAAAAATGAAAACAAAAGTTAGCGCGCGCTTGCGCGCGCACATAATAGTCTAGTATATAAGAACCAAAGAGTCTAATTTGGTTGACCAAACTATGTATAGTGACGTGAGAAGACTGTCGAATAGGGCTGCGTGTACCCGGAAATAAATTTATGTAAGGAACAAATTGGAAGCTATTAGTTTGAAGCAATCTACCATAATCAAAACACTTAAAGTATTCAGAAAAATGCATGAGAATCTTCTCCTTGTTTTGTTTCAGAGTTTCAGAATTTAAGTTAGGCCATAGATGTTGTGAATTACAGATCGAAAAAATTCCTTTAATTGTAGTGCACAGTTATTTTTCCAATAGTTCCAATAGTTTTTTATACTAACCCAAAGCCAAATTGAAGATATCGTAGGCCATTTACTGCAGTCTGTTTGTTTCTAGTCGTAACGCGTATACCTTTGCCTCGAAATTGCTATGGCGCAACACTCTAAATTTGAATCAGTGAGAAATGGGTTACTGAATTTAATTAGTTAGAATTTTCACTAATTCACAATGAAATCTCACTGATTCAAATAGCTATAGAAATGAGTCACTGACTGCACTCTGCGAGGACCTCCCCTGTAAATCAGTATTGCGTCATACTTCTAGGGGGGTGGGGGGTTGCTGTAGTATGATGCCCAATGTTAAAGTTGCATACACCTACTATCGAAAACGTCTGATATAGAGGGGATGAGGGGTAAACATTGTTAGAAAAAAGTGTGACGTAATACTTGAACGGTCCCTAACCACTAATGAATTTTCTTTACAGTATTTCTCTATTATTTTACTTTTTCTCCGGAAATCCATAGATGCTCTAGCGAGGACAACTTCGTCAGGCCAATAAAATAATATCATTCAGGTGATCAGTCGCAATAGAGTATTTCCATTAAGCCATACAATTTAAAAATGGCCGAACACGTCAGGGAGAGCACTCGTGCTTTATAGGGGAAAGTTGCCTAAGACGAGCCCCCTCCTAAGACGGGACACCCTGAATATTTTTGTACGAAAACATTATAGTCATCACTTACGCATGCGAATACGTGCTCAGCAGAATTATTGTTATTTTGAAAGTGTTTTTTTTCTGCACTAGAAGTAAATTAACAAAAACAGAAAGGAAAAATGATTTTTGTACGTTAGAGAAAGAACTTTTGCCTGTTTTAGAAGTTGTGATTTAATGACTTCTAATCATTTGAAGGAGTAAGTTATTTTTTTGTTTGGTAGATAATTTTGTAAACTTTGCAATTGGTACTCACGTTGAATGGATTTTTATGCTGTTTAATTAAAATATTTAAAAAATTGTGATCATGCGAAATTCCTAAGACGAGCCCCGGTGAGGCTAGAAAAATGTGGGTAAGAGCGAAATATTCTTTACTTGTGAGTTTTCAGTGGTAATGTACCTTTACCTAATCTCTTTATTGCTTTTGCATCATGACTAAAATTTTTTTAAAAATATGCTGATTTTTCGATTTATATCAGTAAATTCTTGATCTAAGATGAATAATATTTGAAATTATACAACTTTTCATAAATATTTAGTCCTTGAACTTTGTTTCCACTTACTTTCCGTTAGACCCTATTTAACGCTTATTTTACGTTTTAGAATGTATTTTGCATAACTTATATGTCATAAATGTAAAGAATATGTTTAAACAGTACACTACGAATAAAATTTATCAATATCCAGTGTTTAATTACATAGCTTTTTTGATTTCAAAAAGGGGCCCGTCTTAGGATACCGGGTTGCCTAAAACGAGACAAATACATATTTTTTTCAACATCGATGTTCATGGCCTTCTAAACATTTTTTGAAGTTTTAAACGTATGAACTTTGTAAAGAAAACATCAAACTATGATGCCAATAATCGATTTTGTTTCTGAAGTTCCTTAAAATCGAGAATTTTCGGAAAATATGGAAGGGGGCTCATCTTAGGCAACTTTCCCCTACCTTGAATCCCATGTAATATACTTTTCGAGGATCAATTAATTCTTTTATTTTAAGAAAATGGTACTTTCGTGTTTTATTGTGGGTTGTACGAAGAACAAAGCAAGCGACCATGGAATATCATTTCATAAAATTCCAGCTATTATAGAAGAAACAAACAAAAAGCATGCCAAACCGGGTGGAGCATACACTTTGCAGGAAAAAATAGTCATCGAAAAAACGACGCAAAAAATTGATAAGTGCGGTTAAACGTGGTCCTTTAAGTGAGTCGCTGATAAGAAATGCAACAATTTGCTCAAACCATTTTATATCAGGTAAGATAAATTAGATATATTTTACACAAGGCTGAAGTAATCAAGTTCTAACCTCCAAATTAAATTGCCTCATTTAACTCCATAAATACTAGTATTAAATATTTTTAAAATACTTATCGGTACAATGGTTTTAAGTCAAAGTGTGAACACAGAAGGAAAAACTGTTTATTCTGATAATTTTTGTGTAATACAAAAGTTTCGAATGTTTACGTTAGTTGAAGTTACCATTTGAAAATTTCATTTTACGCAAAAGTTATTGAATTAAACAGTTTCTCCCTATGCATACGTAGCTGCAAACTTCCCCAAGACCAGCTACACAAGTGCAATGATCACTTAAAATAGATCCATTTGGATCTAAGCGACAATCCACGTTTTTAAATTTTCATCATTCATTCTTTGAGAATGTTTAACCTGTAGCAGTTCATATATTTTTTATTTTGCAAATATTGTTTACATTCATTAGACAAATAAGGAGATTTTTCTATAACAATGAACATTTACTAACCTCAAATTTAAAGCATCTGGCAATTTGTTCAAAATTGTATGCTACTTTTGAAGTAAGCGTTATTATTAAATAAATAAAAAATTTAGTGACGCATTGCAAAACAAAATATACTCCAATATAAATGAATCTATGCAGTTAATGATAAATGAAGGTGCCAATACTAACCTCACCACGCACTATAAAGTTGTCATCTACCTTCTTTCACTGCACTTTTTCAGCAAATCCGGCTTCGTAAAACTTAAAAGCCTCTAAGCTTTTATAAGCTTTCAATTGTTTGCACGTGTAATAACTATGAGTTATCGTAAAATATGATACAAGATCGAACTCACTGACTACGGGTACATCACTAATGCTTGTGGAAAATTCCTCACTTTTCAGAGCATAGGGATCTAAATTGTCAATTGCACTTAGTTTATTACAATAACGGACCTTCACTTCACCAGATAAACTCAAAAAGTATTCACTAGACATTTTTCATTTGCCGATAAACACAATTCTTTAACTAAGATAATACACGCGACGCTATGTATACAATGCAATGTTTTCCCTGGAATGTTCGGACATTTTGAAATGCAGTCACAAGTGGAAATATTCTATACCTGCTGCGCCATTATTCCTCATTCTTCGAGGTCCACTGTGAAAAGGGCGAAGGAGAGAGTGCTTAGAAGTTCACCTTGGAGTACTTTCAGAGTGATTAGAAAAGGCGCGATTATACCAGTCGGAGTTCTAATAAAAATAAAGACATTTTCGTACAAACATTTGCTGACTTAAACAATTTATGAACTTATTCTTTTTTTCAACAGCTTCCGCTGAAGAAGAGACTGGTTAACCGAAGGGAATAATTTACAAAATAAACAAAGAACCATACCTGAAATCCGCCTGATTCTCTCGTAGACAGTTTTCTTCGTGGGGCATTCCATTTCTAAAGGAAAAGTGGTTCATTGATTTCCTTTATTATTTGATACTTCATAGTATTTAGGGTACTAAATAATGTGCAAAAAAGGGTTTAGCGAAATTTTTTATATTTTTGCAGTATTGTTGATTGAAAATTGGAGTTTCGAAAATTGGACCATATTTCAACGATTATTTCTATCTCTACTATTATTGATTTTGAGAGAAAAATACTTCTTCACAAGAGTGCGCAGAAAGTATTTAAATTAAAGAAAATTAGTAAAAATGTATTCAAATATTAATTTTTATATTGTTTTTTTTTTTTAATAAAAAGTTTTAATTGTTGTTTTTCGACGCTAGGAACATCGCGAAGTTAAAAACGAAACTATATCAAATATTATCGACGTAGAAGATCATTGTGGAGATACTAATCTCCACAATGACATTCTACGTGCATACTTTATCAGCAGGTAACCATTTTTTCGTTCAAATAATTTTTAATAAAATTAACGATTTTGCTACTTTCTAACACATGAAAATAGATTTTTCTAGCAAAATCTGAAAAACAAAGTCTATGTACATGTCTAAACATGGCTAAAAAGTGCATTTCGACGCCTCCATTCAATACAAGTTTATATGCTGACAGCGTCGTCTATGAGACTATATGCGAAATGGGCGGAGTATGAGACTATATAAAATTTGTGCCGAGTATGAGTCTATCTGCATTTTTTACGATTTTGAGTTATTATTATATTCTAATAGAGCAAACAATTCTGCATCGTTTGTTAAAATATTTTACAATTCTGTGAATTATTAAAGGAATAAAAAGGAATATATAAATTAGCCTTTTTCTTTAATTTGTGTGCATTATGGTTCTATTTGAATGTCAAAAATTCCGAAGCAAGGGCGACAAAATAACAGAAATTAAAAATATGCGAAAGAATGTAAATATTCTACAAAAAATACATTTTTTTCAAAACACAACGCAGGAAATTACATTTATATGATCTTATTCAAAAGGCACAGTCGAAATACAATTATCGACGGAATTATACTTTCTTGTCATTAAAAAAACATTACGTGCGTTCTAAACTACGACCCAAGACAGATTTATGTGTAAACATCTTCGGTAAACGTTATTATTATAGATTAGCAGTTCGAACTCGAAAGTTCATTGCCTCATCTATCCGAGACCGCCACACATCTCTGTCCTGTGCATTCTCCATCCAGTTTAAGTAATCATGTCCTAGTTCTTTTAGATCATCCCTTACATTTTTCTCCCATCTGTTTCTCGGTCTGCCTAGGGGTCTCTTACCAGTCGGTCTCCCTCTTAAAACTTGCGCCACTGTTCTTTCATTGCCCATTCTTGCTACATGCCCCGCCCATCTTAATTTACGCGCTTTCATTACTCTATTAATATTTGCTGACCCGTAGAGAGCGTGCAGCTCATCATTATGCAGTTTTCTCCACTCGCCGGTCTCTTCGTCCCTTTTTGGACCATAGATTTTTCTGAATACTTTATTCTCGAAAACTCTAAACCTATTCTCTTCTCCTTTCGTCAGCGCCCACGTTTCACACCCGTACATGACGACCGGCATTATTATCGTTTTGTAAATTCTTACTTTGATGTTTCTAGATAGCGATCGCGATTTTAGTAGCGTGTTTGCTGCATAATAGCACCCATTGCCAGCGTGTAGCCGCGCATTGATTTCCTTTTTAATCTTATTTTCGCTAGTTATAATAGACCCGAGGTATTTAAACTCGTTAACCCTTTCGAATTTCATATTTCCGGCGATTAGATCCCCGTCTTGATTACTTTCTCCGGACCTGACGACGGTCATATATTTTGTCTTCGATTCGCTAACTTCCAAGCCAATCTCTTTGGCTTTTGCGATCAAGATTTCTGCATTTTTATCTACCGTTTCTTTATCATCCCCTAGTACGTCGAGATCATCCGCATATCCAAGAATTTGTATTACCCCATTGAGGGTAGCACCGGTCGGATTCGCCTGCACTTGCCTAACCACGTATTCTAAAACTAAGTTAAAAAGGACGCACGAAAGTGCATCGCCCTGTTTCAGGCCATCGCGGATCGAAAACTCTTCAGATAAACTACCGTTTACGCGTATTCTACCCTTACTGCCGCTTAAGCAAATTTCGATAAGTCTAACCAATTTTTTTGGCACACCCAAGAACTCTAGGATCCAGTACATTCGCGCGCGTATAATAGAGTCGTAAGCTTTTTTAAAATCGATAAATAGCTGATGTACTGCTTCATTAAATTCCCATTTCTTTTCTAACAGTTGTCTAATTGTAAACATTTGATCGCTTTTAGATCGGTTTCGGCGAAATCCACACTGGTAATCCCCAATGATTTCCTCGGCAAAAGGAGTTAGTCTACTTAGGATAACATTAGACAGGATCTTGTAGCACGAAGGCACAAGTGAAATTCCCCGATAGTTGTTACAGTTAGTTTTATCGCCTTTTTTAAAGATGGGAATAATGATAGAGGTATTCCATTCTTCCGGCATGCGTTCTGTTTTCCAAACTGCGCGTATCAATTTACAAATTTGCCTTGTGAGGCAAGGGCCTCCATTTTTTATCAGTTCTGACGGTAGGTCATCGATGCCCGCGGCTTTGTTATTTTTCAACTTCTTTATGGCCATTTCTATTTCTATATCAGTAGGATCGTTAATTAATAGATCAGCAGTGTGGATTTCGCCGAGATTACCTTCAACGGGGGCTTCGCGTACATTTAATAGTTTATCGAAATAATCTTTCCATAAATTCAGTCTCTCTGTCGCATCGGCTACTAGATTGCCATTTTCGTCCCTCATTACTTCCGTTCTACTTTGAAAGCCTTTCCTTATAAAATTGATTCCCCTGTACATCTCACGCGGGTTATTTTGTTTATTATGCGCTTCTATTGCTAGTATTTTATTCTTTTCCCACTCCCTTTTCTTGGATCTAGAGAGCCTATTTGTACTTTTGCTAATCTCGAGATATTGCTTATGTGTTTGATCGCAATTATTTTGTAAACTACTTAGTCTGGCCTTCCGACGTTTCTCAAACCAGAGTATGCACTCTTCGTCAAACCATGGTTTGCTTTTGGTTACTTTCTTAAAACCTATCGTAAGTTTCGCGGCTGCCTTTATCGCCTTTTTCGTATTGCTCCACAGGGTTTCCGGGTCCTCCTCGTGATTATTGTTATCGTCTCTCTGTTCTTGGAGAGCGTCGAAACTATTAGAAATCTCAACTTGGTAATTTAATGTTTCTGTTGCTGTTTTGAACTTATCTATATTGAAACGAACTGTTGGCTCTGTGCGGCTAGTTTTCTTACTTAACGCTAGCCTAGATCTTAGTTTTACTATCACAAGAAAATGGTCTGAATTTAAATCCGCTCCCCTATACGATCTTATATCGAGAATGTTTGTATGACGTCTTCTGTCTATTAGAACGTGATCAATCTGATTGTGAGTATTACCATCTGGTGATGTCCAGGTGGCCTTATGTATATTTTTATGCTTGAAATATGTGCTTTTGACAACGAGGTTCTTTGAAGCTGCAAAGTTTATTACTCTGGTTCCATTATCATTACTGACGTCATGCAAACTTTCTGATCCTATTGTAGGCCTATACATTGGTTCTTTTCCAATTTTCGCGTTGAAATCCCCCAATACTATTTTTGCGTCAAACATTGAGAACTTGTCAAAAACCTGCTCGATTGTTTCATAAAAAAGATCTTTAGTGTCTTCGTCTTTGTCCTCGGTGGGGCAGTGCACATTGATTAATACGTGTTTGCTGAAATTACCCTTTAGTACAATGTATGATAACCGGTCGTTAATGAATTGCATGTCGATAAGTGCTTGCGAAATTCTTTTATTAATAAGAAAACCAGTCCCCAGTCTTTGCCCCTTAGCTCCTCCCCAGTAGAAAGTATAGTTATCCCTAGAAATTGACGCGAAATCGCCCGACCAGCAGGTTTCTTGAAGTGCTATTACGTCAGTTTTGTATTCAATTGCTATCTTAGTAAGTTCGCTAAATCGGCCAGTTTTTAGACTACGCGCGTTTAGAGTTCCCACCCTTAGATCTTTAACTGTAGTTTTTTGTTTTTGCAAGTTAGCCATGGTAGTTTCAAGATAATCCGCACGTTAGGATCCTATTCCGATCGTAGGTGAGTCCACTGTCCCAGGAGTGATAACCCCCATACCTCCCTAGGTCTAAGTATGGGAGCTTTCCGACTCTGACAAGGACCATGTCAACTTGTCGTCAGACACATTACAGTTTCATCCTCGTACCCTAACGTCCCCCTGCAAGGCAGCGCGCCTACTGGCATCAATACCCCTTTGGCCCTATGCAGGCGAATCATTTCACACATCCCTTGCGGGCAGTGTCATCGCTGCAGTGTCCAATGGGCAGCAGGATTTTTCCCTTACAAGATTTTTAGTTTTGGTTCGGGTATAGTTTCTAGGTGGGTACACGCGGCACCTTGGCTTGCCAGAACCCACCCATTGTGTATGAACGCGAATGGGTGGGTCCCCCCAAGCCATGGTTGTCGTGTACCTATTTTTTACCAGTGCTAGATTCACCACACCCACGACTGGCTCCTATCGGCTGTCCGCGACTGCTTATTCTTGTATTCGCAGTTAACCTTGGGGGCTGTTCAGCCTTACGGGCCGTTCCTCTATCCGCAACCTGAGGACGCGCTACGTAGTGGTGATAGGAAACCCACCGAGTAGTCGGTAAAGGTTAACTGAAATTAAAATCTTACATAAAGCAAATAATAACTCACGCACATGTAGGAATATAAAAATTTATTGTTTATAATATTGGATGGTCATTTTGGCTTTAGGGTCAGAATAAATAATTCAATTAATTTTTAATTGAACCAAACGTTTCGGCGCATAATGGTGGCCCTCATCAGTGGTTAATTTTTATTCTGGAAAAGATAATTACAAAAATTCTTATGAGGGACGTAGTGTAAAAAAGTAGTTTAAATAAGAAAATTATTTCAAATTTGGTTTAGTACAGTCTTGAATGTCTTTGGTAATGTTGGCATAAATTTAAAATGTGTGTTGCCCTTACAATAATTGGATAAATTACTAAAATTGGTAATATAATCTAAAGAAGTGTGTTGTCCTTACAATAATGGGACAAATTAATAAAATAATATTTGTAATATAATATAAGGGTCTAGTGTAGTCTTAAGTGATAATAAGCATTGGTAACTTTGGTACAGTTCTTAGAAATTGAAAAGTGTATGGTCATTATAATAGTTGGGTGAACGTATTTATTATAAGAAGCAAATAAAATTTACAATGTAATGAAATTAACTGGCAAATGTGAGATTTTTTATCCAAATTTGAAATTCAAATTGTAATTAAACAGATTTTTGTCAACTAACCTTGTGAAAATTCCAATGCGTACGCATTCTAACAGACTGAAATGTGGAGCAGTTCAGTTTGGACGTCTATTTCGTTTAAAAAATGCATGAAAACTGATGAAATGGTTAGTGTTTTTAACGGTTTAACGCGATAAGTGGAAGAATTTTTTTCACCATAGGGTTTTGTGAGGAGCGGAAAAGTGGACCTTTTTTTAAGGCAGCGGGGTAAGGAGTAAGTTGGTGTCTTGGACAGGAAGGGACAGCTATAAAACTTTGAAAGAAGCCACTCTTCGATACTGAGTATTATAAAAATTTATTTTTTTTTATATGTAATGTTGTGCAAAAGTCTCTGGACATCTATTTTCCAATAGGTTGAACAAGCACCCTAGTTTTAATAATGAGAAACTGTAGATTTTGTCTCAATTATTGCATGAAAGGTGATAAAAGTACCCGTTTTATGGGCATAAATGAAAGCCAGTATGTGTTAATTTTATTAGAAGTTGTTTGAAAAAACGCAAATGTGAATGTTTCCGGAACATATCAATAAATTCGGAAATAATAATTTATTTTATTGTTTTTAGGCTAATTTTGAAGATAATTTTCTGCAAGTCTGTTAGAATACTGTTTTATCAATTTGTTTTAATTCAGTTATGAAAACCTGACTTTATATCAATATTGATAAGTTCTTTAAATTAATCAGGGTGCTGAATGTAAAGTTTAAAATTTTCATTGTTTAATTTTTTTAAATTTTTAATTTGTAACTGACATTTTTCAGTTTAGATTTTTCAAGAAACAACTTATAATAGCTAAATTGTACTGTTTTTACGTTAAAATTGTTTGAAAATGATAGAACTTTGAACACTTAAAATTTCTTGATTGATTGTTCAAACTATTTTATTTCTTAAAACGCAGTCTCTTCCAGGAGCTTTGTTTATAAAATACTGCAGCGGGCCGATATGATTTCTCTGAAAGAACTCTGGAGACGCTTTGAGGTTCACTATGTCTGTTATAATACATTTAAACTAAAAAAGTGAAATTTAAATATTCAGAAATAAACAAATTGAAATTGAAGTATTTTAAATAAAATAAGACTCGAATCATTAAAATTTCAGAGTGTTGAATTTAAACTTAAAAATTTTCATTGTTTAATTTTTTTAAATTCTTAATTCATAAGTGACATTTTTGAATTTTAATGTTTTAATAACTTAATTCTAGACTGCAGAAAAGATCAACTTTATTTTGTCCCACAAGATAAGACTAAGGAAGGGTAATAGCTGTGCCTCAATTAGACATCTTTTTACAGGAGTGATCAGTTCCGTCGAAAGTATCCATTAACTCACAGTTAACACCAAAAAATGTTTAGATTAGGAAGTTAATAAATAGAAACATGTTAGGAAGTCAATTTACGCTTCGTAAGGGCCATTCTCAGGTAACACAGACGCTCCCAAACTTAGCTTTACTGTTTGTTAACCCTGGTCCTGACCTCCGCCTAGTATTCCATTAAGTATGAATTTGACCACTTCTCAACCTAGAAATACCTGACATGGCTTGTTTTTGTCCTCCACCTAGTACTCCACCCAGTATAAGGTTGACAACTCCTTAACCTAGGAATACTAGACTCGGCCCAATCTTAGCCTCGCTAAGTCACAGTCCTGACCAAGAATTGCACCTCAAGATCTTCGATTCCGACTAATACTTCCATCATATGGAACACAGCTCTCGAGATATCTGGGTTGATTCAGTGCAGATCCCACTGCATTCACTCACGTGACCCATCTCTTCATGTTGTTTACCGCAACAGTACTGCGCTGGTTCGGCGATTTCTTTATATCTCGAATATCTTGAACCTCGTACATCGTGCATCCATCAAAGCGACGTCGCCAACAACGGATGTATGCCTCGCAACTTTTGACTCTGACGGAAACAATATCACCAGACTACTTCATGGCAATAAAAAATGACTCACGGATTTAGCTGGTCCACTGCCGCCACCGTTTGCTGTCTCGAAGTCTTTTCCATATCCCCAAGATCCTTGATCTCGAAGATCCTTTGAGAGTACAACTCTAACCTTGAACGGACCCTTGGTAGATACAATGCCACATCGTCCATCTGCTCCCTACAGTAGCTTCGCTGGGGTATTCCGCGTGCTCGGGCTCGTAGTGCGTGTTGTTTCTAGCACTCTCAACCTTCTTCACATTCGTGTCTTAAGACCCAAGTGTCTTACGTGCGATCAAGAATCACTAAAAATCTTCCCAAAGAAGATAAGATGGACTTAAAACCTCGGCTTTTACCAGCATAGGTTGTCATTTAAAATGCATGAAAAGGAAAACGAAAAATTACCAATTACATAAAGAAATTCTGGTTTTCATTGCAACTTTCGTTGGTAGAGACAGTAGTGTACACAAGTATTGACATACTTATAAACAAACTGTCTCATCCTTTCTGATTAATAATTTTCTCAGCTCTTTTTGAGACAAGATCAGGACACATCTTAACGATGTACCAGCGAAACATACAACTTTGACACTTTCAACAATGCCCCCTCTTAGCCATACTTCTCGGCATGCTGCTTTACTCAATAGATATTACTTATGATTTAGCACACAACTTCTCCAAACTAATTTTAACTTTCTTATAATGACTCAGTCAAAATGTAATTTTCTAACTATTACACACAGGAACTTTTTCTACCCTATTTACATGACATTCGTACAATGAACAATCCATCTTCTTTTTTTAATCACATCCTTTCACATATATTTTACAACAATTGACTTCGCTGTCAGTATACGTTATTAATCACTGTAAAAACTAGAGATCTCTTTTTTACGTTATCATTTTCTGCATGTCCTGCTTTTGAGTAGGATAACTTTATGCTGTTGGTTTCAATGTGAAATAAATGAATCTGGGTTCCCACCAGTGGTCTCATTTAGTACCACTCGTGCCTGTTTTTTTCTGAGTCTTATTTCAATACCTGAAATTAGCCCTGAAATAATACTTTATTTTTACATGGATTTTTAACAATTAGAATGAAATCTGATGAAGAAACCGGTCAGGTTTCAAAATGGTTCACATCACATTCCAATTTTTAAATCAACTACTGTCTGGAAGACATTGTCAAAAATAAATAAGGTCTTCCTTATATTATTTCCAAAACCTATCATTTCTTGTTACCCATACATTAAACAGCAAAGATAATTCCATCGTTGACCTTTTGACACTTGACTTCAATACAATATTTATTTTCAGAACATTACAACCTTTCTACAAATTTTTCTGAAAATTTAAAATAAATATCAGATGCTCAATAAATTTAAAGAAATCGCTACTATTTCGCTATTTCTAAGCAAAATAAATTTATTTTCAATTATTATTATATTGGACAATGAAAAACAATTCAAAAATGCACTTTAAGTGCAACACGTCAATTGACTGCAATAGATCACTCCATTGGCTTGCCAAACAATTCACTGTAAGGATGCGTATAAAAATTCTATTGCATATCTGCAATTCACTACAGTTGCAGACATTTAACTCAATTCTCTGACGAATTTTTTCAATTGCAATTCAACCACTGGACATTGAATACAATTCACCAAGTTTGAATGAAAATGCCTTTCACCAAAATTGTCGATTTTCTATTCGCAATTACAGTGAATCAATTGCAATTTATTCTTTTTTTTTGCGGAGTCATCCATGAAAAATTTAATTATCTTTTTAGTTATACAATATCTTCAATTTCAGAAACTTCTATAGCGAATTACAAGCACCTTCAAAATTACGAACCTGACTTATATTTCAGGTACTATCAACTGAAAGTGATTTTCATGCACTTGTAACTGAAAATTCATTTATGAAAATGCATCTATCAATATTTTCGTTTGTTAAACCTGTAGATATTTTCACTTACTTTAATGAATAAAGTGTATAGTTTTTATCATATTATAATCCACAGATATTGAAACTATAAATTCTGCAGAATAATGCAGATGTTCAAAATCTCGACCTTATCGATAAGTTACTTCACGTGTATATAGTTTTAGGAATCCGAAATGATTTTAAGAGAAATAATTCACCTATCAAGTCAAAAACTTGATCAAAGTAAAATCCAAAATGAATTAGACCATTCTTTAAAGTGAAATTAATTATTAGAGTGGAATCTAAAACGAGCATAATCTAGACTGTAATAAATTGACAATTTCTTCTGGGTTGTACTCAATCCTTACAACCTATTTAAAATCAAGAGATTAGATTGCAAAATTTTTTCTAATACATCAGCCTTGCTTGAAACATGACGTATATGTGAACTTGTTCCCAAAAGCACAAACTGATAAAATAAAATTCCACGCTCGAAATATAACTTCTAGTTCTATATGTAGTTCTCAAATTTAATTGAGATTTCTGCTACTATAATGAATTCATTTCTAATTATCGGTAACAAAATAACATATAGTAATCACATTATAAATATTCCATGATCCATTCATTAAATAAAATTTGTAAATTGAATTATAAAAAATTGTTATACTAGAACATTTTATCATACAATGTTCTAAATTGAGAATTCTATTCAAATTTTAAATTCACTACTTCTAGAAAACATGACGTCTCTGTTTCACCGACGGTTTGTCATTCGGATCTCTCTTTCTTTTTCCTATTTCTCTTACAGCATTGATTATGCCAATTCGTTTATAATGTTAGTTTTTCTTATGGAAATCCCCATTCCAATTTCAATTCATTATTTTTTTCTAACTTTAGTAAAGCAGTATACTTGAAGATTACCATCAGGTAAGTTCTTATAGACCTGTTACCTTGTAACATAGACTTGTTGCCTGAAAAAACATCTACCAGCAATTTCCCAGAAACTTTTCTCTTTCGGATATTGGCTGTAAAAAACCCCAAAAACCTCCTAAGGTAACAATTTAACAATTAGTCATACCAAATATTAGGATTTTCTCTTAATTTACAACCAAACAAATACAGTTTCACCTTATATCATTCCAATTATACTCAAAAGGACAAACATTGATTTTCTCTATCCAGAGTATCCAGTCTTACGCTTTTTCATCCCTGGATCGAACTTCGGTAGAAATTTCTCATTCAAGAAATTACGACTATTTGACCACCTTGAACTCGACCTGACGATTCTGGTCAAAACTTCAGCAAGTCGTGTAATATCAGTGTCGCTGCTCTTGACGCTCCTTCGTCTAGAGATAGGCCGATCCCAGCCGTTCCATGCTTAAAAAACTGGAACCATGCCGTGACAGACTCCTAGACCTAGACCGGCCTCTTCTTCGAGAGCTATGGCCCCTTCGTCTGCATCTATACGGCTCATTACGCGAATCCCTTCGCGAAAGTGATCGGCTATGTCGTGATCGATGTCGAGATTGATCACCTCTCTCCACTGTCACTTTTTTCACAGTTCACACACTTCACACAAAATTAGTGTATTTCAATTAATTTCAATTGTCCTATACACTGATCACCGTCGCGGTATAAAACGCGTGTGGGGCTATCCCACTTCTGAACTGTAGTACGAGTTTTTTAATTGATATAATATTTATTATTATGATCACGCGTTAGAAAAATATAATGAGTACAGAAGTTCAGTAATAGAAATATCTTTACGAAGTGTTCTCGACTGAGGTCCCAATCGAACTGCCGATCTTCAGGAGACTTCTGGTGACCACGATTCAGCCAGGTCCCGGCCAAGCTTCAGCCCAGATTAGTTATAGTTTAGACTCAACTTCGGCTACTGTGTTATGGCACCGGATGTTTAGGAAACGTGATGTTTAGGACTTGCGATAAGCTCGCTCTCCTGAATACCTTCTTTGTTCGTTACTCTGCTTTACATATGTAAAAAACAAAACATATTCTTCGAGAGGGGGGGGGGGTGAATGAGAGAGAGAGATTGAGGGGCTCCTTTCGGTGGGTGAAGAGGAGCAAGCCTCCGGTCTGTGACATAAGACACAATGCGTGTGTCAGAGGCTTGCGTTACACTTTCCAGCCGTGGTTTCATTTGAATCAGGCGCGACTCCCCATATCGAGGTCTAAGATGTTTACACATCAATAAGAGGTATCGTTTTTTAATGCATCGTATTTAACTCGACAATTTCAGAATGCCGTAGAAATAAATTTAAATAAGCTGCTGAAAACCAATGTTATAAAGAGTTATAAGAAACAATTTTTGCAATAATTTATTTAACTCGGTGATTTGAAGAGCCTAACCTATTATAGCTACCTTTGTGTAATCTTTTAAACACGCGTCATTAGTGCATGACACCTCAATGCTATTTTTGAGAAATTAATTTCACCCACGTAAAAATTATTCGCCAACGAAATTATTTTGATCAAAGATAGAAGTTCCGAGTGTGGAAATAAGGAAAATGACGATACTTATGAAGAGTTTATGGATGGAATTTCAGCTCTTGATGACTGTGATACTCTTACGATAACACCAAAAGAATTAATCCAGTGTGAGACGGTAAATAAAATAGAATACTTTTGATTGGTATTGTGAATTAAGGTTTTTAAATTGATTAGTTTAATTTCAAGGTCTCCAAAAGAATACAGTCACCAAAAAATTGGAAGCTGTCAACAGTATTGAAAAATTCTTATTCTCAGTCATTCAAAAAGAAATTGTTATTATAAAAAGTCCCTACTAATGTAAGCATTTGAAACTAAAAAGTTTTTAATCTTTTTAATGCAGTAGATTATTTTGAAGTTCAAGGTACTTAAAAATAAATTATTTTCTATTTGAAGGGCTTACCCAGGAGAAAAAACTCACGTGGAATTCACCGTGGAAAATCACGAAGGACTGCACGTAGATTAAGCAATTCCATGTGGAATTCTACGTGGGGTTATGGATTTTCACGTGAATTAAGGAAACTGCGTGAATTTCTACGTGGAACTCAACGTATAGAACTCTAAGTGAAATCACTTATAGAATTACGGAACAAGACATAGTAATATCGTGTACGTGGTGCTCAAAATTTAAAAATGTCATCCATTTTTGCGTCTCTCTTACGGTTTACGAAATATTTGAAATTGAAAATTATGTTTAACGTTCCATATGGAACTCCACGTGCAATTTCAGAAGGAATTTCACGTGAAACCCCGCGTCAAATCCCACGTGGATTGTTTAAATTTCCCTCTCGAATTTCACGTGAAATTCCACGTAGAACTGACACGTGTAATTCCACGTAGATTTCTACGTGGATTTCTTCACCTGGGAAAATAATACCGTTAAAAACTTTAAATATTTAATATTTTATCATTTAAATTTGAAGGCTTGAATAAGTTAAAAATCGTTTAGTTTCAATATTGATGTTAAGGTATTTTAAAATTAATAATTGATTTTAGGTCATTCATGCTGATATTACGAACATTGATGAATCTCCAATAGTAAATTTTGTCCCACTGCCTACGATTGAAAAAATTCTGCCTAGTTCGTCTCACGTTCCAGAATCGAAAAAATTAACTAGAAAGAGAAAATCCTGTGAGTCTCAATGGAAAAGAAATGTGAAGAAGAAGGCTTGCAATACAGGACGAGAATATCTCAAGTTAAATGGAACTGTGGCTGCTGAAAGAAAAATAGGGAATGGCTGCGAAGATAACTGCAAATTTCGTTGCCATCAATTAATTGGCATAACCGATCGTGAAAAAGTATTCACAGATTATAATCTGTGAATAATTATTGGAAACTAGGTGATCACACTAGGCAGTGGGACTTCATTAACAAATACGTCTTTTTTCTGCACCAAAGAAGCGAACAATAACACTCGACGAAACTTCGAGAAAGCAGCACAGTCGAAAATATTTTCTATCACGTGAGAATGATTCCGACTCGTAGTCGCTATTTCGGTACTCTTCATCGGATGAATTGCTTCGTATGGTATCACTATCAAATTCATCGTAGGTTTCTTGCATTGCACAATTTTCCGCGGTCTTATTATTATTAGAGTTTTCGATTATGTGAGAAGTTGTAGGCTCCGGAAGCTACGA
>CAKNYM010036753.1:0-17939 GCA_932195095.1 Andricus curvator | reverse complement strand
GAGCTCTCGGGCGATGGGGTCGCCACATCCCTACGCCTCGAAATTTTATTATTATTATTATTATTATTATTATTATTATTATTATTATACCATTAAGCCATTTCCCTTTCGGGGTAGGCGTGATTTGCTTGGTTGGAAAATAGTAGTGTGTATATGGGTATATAGGTGTACAATAAGTAGTAGTGCTCTGGAATTCTCGTGTCATTTATTCAAATGACACGTTTATTCCGCAACACTGCTCCGACCCAGGTTGCTGATCAATCTCTCTAGCGATCACCCCAAGTGAAGAGCCTCACAAAATTGTTATGTATGTTTCCCCACTTGGGCCCATTAGTATCCAAGGTCATTGTTTAGGCGTCATTCATTCTACTGTCACTCTGTTTACAAAATATTTGTCGCCACACTTTTCTGTCCTGGCATACTACTCTAGCTTCCTTCACGTCGATGCATTTTTTCATGCAAGCTCTTGTGTTTCTATGGCTTCTTATGTCTCTTCGGATTCATGTCTCATTTACAGATTCTAACCATTCTTTCGGCGACCTACCTCTGGGCATTCTGCCATTTACTTTACCTTTATACACTTGTTTGGTCAGTTGTTCATTTTTTATTCTTTCAAGATGTCCGAACCATCTTAACTGATTTCTTTCCCATATATCAACCAGTGTCTCTCCTGTACCTCATTCTCGAGGATTGTCTCGTTTCGGACTTTGTCCATCAGTGTTGTCCCGCATATTATGCGCAGAGGTTGCATGCCAATCGCGTTAATTTTACTCCTGTCCTTTTCTTGACAGGTCCATGTCTCGCTACCGTATAGTACAGTCGGTACGAATATAGAATTATGTATGGCCATTTTAGCTTTTTTTGGTATATTTTTATTTGGTAGGATGGACCCTGCTCTACCGATAACCTGCTTACCCTTATTTATGCGCCTATCTAACTCCCCATATATTTTTCCGTCACTAGTGAATAGACTACCTAGATATACGTACTTGTCAACTTGTTCTAGTCTCTCATCATTTAGGACAATGTTGCATATTGTTTTCTCACATTTTCCCTCAAACACCATGATTTTTGTTTTATTTACGTTCATTTTGAGGTCCATGTTCTTCATGCTTGTATCCATAAATATGATAAATAGCCACGAGGACATAACGCATCCTTGTTTCATGCCTTGCATAATATCGAACCAGTCACTCAGTTTCCCATTTACCTTTACACTCGCTTTACTACCTGTATATATTGTTTTTATTGCTTGTAGAAGCCCTCCATTTACTCCGTACTCTTTAACTCTGATCAACATTCTCATCACAACGAAGTTCATGAATGCCTGCTTCATTGGGGATCAAATTAAGTGTAAGATTATTACTAGTTTCACATACATTAGCTTCGGATTATTTTACACTATTTTCGTAAGAAGTGTCTATGGCGGGAGTGGCGGGAAGTTCATCAATATCGGACTCCGTCAAATTTGATGGACTGGTTGAGTCTATCTTCTCTGCTTCTTTGCGAATCAATCGCGCTCTGTGTCTCTTAGAGATGTTACTGCGATCCTTCCTCTCGTTGGGCATCTCGAATGCACCCTTGGTACATCTGAAATTATCTGTGGAAAAAAGTATATTATATTTACTTGTAATATACTGCCATCAGAGGTCCAGGGATGACAGCGCAAAAAGAACTAAAAAAAGGGGCAATTATAGTAATTGTTTTCATTGAAGAAAAAAAAAATTAAAACATAAACTATTTAAAAATCCATACTGTCACATTTTCAATATTAAGAGTTCTAAACATTTTCGAAACGATATCATAATTTAAGAAAAGTTTAATACTAGTTACTATCAGATATGTTTCAAGAAAACTCTTTCTTTCATAGTTTCAATAATTTCATGGATGCTAATATTTTTTACCTAAGGACCAAATTATGAATATTTCTAAATAAAACCCTGAGGGATAAAACAATTCAAAATAAAACATTGTTTTGCCTTTTACATATTGCAATGAAAAAGGCCATTTTTTGGTTTATTGTGGTTACAAAGAAAAGCTTAGGTTTCTTCATTAAAGAAAAATTGAGAGAAAGGAGTTTATTAAAATGTTGAGAAATCTTTACATTAATTAAATACTATATGGAATGTTTATTAAAAGGAAAAATATTGAACGTGTACTAAACACTGCCCACTGTTTAAATTATAGTCTAATCGAATAATTGCATGGGGATCATTTCCAAATATATTTAATATATACTAAAAGTTACGATTTAACTGATTAATCTGTTAAAAGAAATTATTTTTGCTACTTTCTTTAAATTTTGAAAGTCCTATAACAATTTTAATTTTCATACAATTTAACATTTTTTAAATTAGGATCGTGAAATAATCATTTGAAATGATTTTTTCAAGTTTGTAGAATATATTGCGATTGAAAATCATAAAATGTAAATGTTTCAGTTTGAGAATCATTATCTTTTCTTTTAGTTAAATATTGTTAAATTTTGAGTAGTTACGTTTTTAAAATCATTTATACAAAATTTTTAATATTTGAAGACTTGCATTTACAACTGATAACTTGTAAATTCTTCAATGTTAAAGGTTTTAATTTGAAATTTTGTAATTACGAAAATTTTAATTTTATATTATTCGATTGGAAACATTTTCAAGAACAAATGTTTCATTTCCACATACTTCTGATTTAAAGTTGTCTAATATAACCATTTTAAGAACTGTATGAAAATATTGTGATTAATATTTTCCACCTGCATCTCGTCATACAAAAGAAAACTACCTACAGAAATTAATTGAAAAATAAAATAGTTTCTTCAGTTCAGAACTCTTTGCACAAATACAGTGTGCTTTTTATCTAGTTTTAATTAACCCTTTCAGGGGCAGTGGGACGTATACGTCCCACTTGTTTTTTCGCAGTTTTTCAAGCATTTCTGATATATTTCACCTTGTTTAGTGCACAAGTATTTGATTTTAGACTCTTAAGGGTTCATGTAAAGTAATTATCATGAAAAACTGTGTAAAATTGTTAATTAACAATTTGTTATAAATAATTGCAGAATTTGCAGAATTGCAAAATTTTCGGCAGACAAGATTTTTTTTTATTTCATTTTTTGAATTCTTAAAAAATTATGATTTTTGACGAATTTTCGGCATAAGTGCATGTCATGTACCGTATTTGTGATCGATTATTATCAAATCGTAAAATAAAAAAAAATGTTGTTCGAGCCACTGATTGAGAATATAATGTCAAAATTGCAAAATTAAAAATGACGGATTCAAAATGGCGGTTATATTAGTGCAAATTCGCAAGAATTATGCAATAGCAAGAATTAGTTTAACAGAAAAATGTGCCCCTGAAAGGGTTAAGAGAACATCGAGTTTGTCTTTCATTGTTCCAAAGAAACAAAAATTGAATTTTAATTTGAGCACTTTTAGCACTATTTCAAACATTTAAATGATCGCTAATAACAGGTAATAATTTTTATAATATGTCTAACATTCTAACAATCGTTATACAACTTTAAACAAAAGAATTTTCAATGAGGACAGACAGACCATCATACTCCACGCGGTAGCATATTCTAGTTTTAAATGGAATAATTTTGTAAATGTAAAACAAAAAATTCTATTTTCAAGCATCGTATATTTAAATAGTCATGAAACTTGCATAATAAAAAAGATTCATGCCAGATATTATAGGCTGCAAAATGTTGTGGCTTATCACGACCTTATACAGATGGACGATATAGTAGCAGTATATACCAAATATATATATATAGTACCAACGGCCATACCACGCTGAAAAAACCCAGTTCTCGTCAGATCACTGAAGTTAAGCAGCGTTGTACGCGGTTAGTACTTGGATGGGTGACCATTCAAGAATACTGACATGAGTGCTGTTGGCACATCGTGGGTGTGGTGAGCCCACACTTGTAGTTATTTATAACTACAAGAAAAACCTAGAAACACTACCCGAATCGGGTAGTGTCACGCCTACCCTGAAAGGGAAATGGTTTAATGGTATATATATATATGAACGTCATATATATAGGCTTATATATTATTTGGACGTAGCAATGTGCCGTTTCAGAAACTTATACTTTTCGAAACTTTCGGCAGAAAGTTCTAATGAAAAGTTTCAAATTAAATGAAACTTATGAAATTGTAGCTAAATTGAAATATTTATAAACCAAATTATTGAATTTTCAAGCCAAAAAGGCGAGTTTTCTACAAACCAGTTGAATTTTCAACAGAAGAAGATGAATTTTTAACAAAAATGGTCATCCTGCCAACCAAAAAGATAAATTTTCAAGTAAAATGATAAAGTTTCTACCAAGAAGATTAATTTTCTAGCATAAAAGACGAATTTTCAACTAAAATTATGAATCTTCAACCAAAAAACATTAATTTTTAACAAAGTAGTTCAACTTTTAACAAAGTATTCGAATTTTTCTAACCAAACAAGATGAATTCTCAACGACAAATGTAAAAGTAAATATTAGAACCAAAACAGATTTTAATTTTAAAAAATCTGCCCGCTTCGCGGGCACATTCTCATAGCGCGCGGCTCGCTTCGCTCGCAAGTTTGAGCGCGCCTAAGGCGCGCGACTGTTGGATCTCGCGCTTCGCGCTCGATTATGTATTCACCTCGCGCTTTACGCTTGGTTCCTCTAGATTTTTGAACTTCGTGTTCGACTTCGATGAAAAGAAAAAGTTTGTTTGCAAATATTATAAAATTATCAAAACCTCTACATATTAAGTGATTGTTAAATTTGTTTTTATTTTAGACTGAAAAGGAACTTTATTTACTCAAGGTTCTATCGACCTTAAGGAGCACATTCTCATGCAGTCACTCGCGCTTCGCGCTTGATATTTGATTTGAAAATCATTTGAACGTTGCGTTTCACGCTCGGTTCTGTTAACCGTATGATAAAAACAAAAAAGTTTGAGCGCACTTACGGGGCGCGATTTGGTCGTCGCGCTTCGCGCTCCGAAATACACTGATCGCGCACTTTGTGCTTCGTGTTATATGTTCTTCATATACAAATTACTAAATTTGTATTTGATTTCAAATGAAAAATAATGATATAATTTAGGCGACAAATTTTATTAGTTAAAATTTTCTTTCAGCGTGTCCCGTTTTTCAAAAAAGTTAATTTTTTTCAGTTTGAATATATTCTTACAACAAAAATTGATTACAAGTTTGTGAATCTTTTTTTAATGCACAATTTTCGTACATTTATCTGTTTTCGTACCTTGCATTGTTTTTTCAAAAATTTGATTTTTTTTACTGTCAATGTTATTTTAACGAATAAAACAAAAACTACGCATCCTATCGAAACATGATTCACAACAAATTTGTACCTCTTCCTTGAATGAACAAATTTTGTTTTTGTCATTTTTTTCGTAGCTCGTGTTATTCGTCTAAGAATTTGATTTTTCTATTTTCAATGCTGTTTTTTACGAATAAAACAAAAACTACGCGTCATATCAAAAAGTGGATCATAACAAATTCTTAGATCTTTTTTAGGTGCACAATTTTTGTGGGATCATCTTTTCTCGTATCTTGCATAGTTTGACAGCAAAATGGAATTTTTGATGTTTCATTATTTTTTTGTGCGGTCAAAATTTGAATTTTTGATTTTTCAGAAAATTCAAAAAGTTGTTAACAAAATATTATAGGGTGTTCAAAAAGCAACGTTTTTCTCCTCTTGACTTTTTTTCATATCGTGCGTTTTTCGGCTTAAAATGTTCATTTTCGTTTGTTTTTTGGAATTTTGAAAATGTTATCACTCCAGTAATTTTCTTTTTATCACGAATAGTCATAAGGATATTTTGTTCGTCGTTTTGCGTACTACTAATAACCGTACATAGAATTTTCAAACCTTTAATAAAAGTGGTCTCAAAAATTTTCAAAATGTGCTCACTTTTTGAATTTTCATCCAAAATAGCTGGTTAACGAACTCGTTCTTTCTTTGTAGGCCATAAAAAAGTGTGCCAAAGCACAATCCAATCTGATCAATCTTTCGAAAGTTATCGTGCCTACACGATACAGACAAACGAACAGACAAACGGATAATGTAAAAATCGTTTTTTCTGACTCAGGAGGTCTCAAAACGTGGAGATTTGATGAAAACCGACTATGTCAAATTTTACATAAAACTAATACCTTCTCATTAGAATCAGAATGTAAAAAAAGTTGAATTCATTCCAAAAGGCGAGTTCTCAACGACATAGTTTATTTTTTATCCAAACTGTTGAATTTTCAAGACAAAAAGATAAATTTTTCACAAATAGTTGAATTTTTAAACAATACATATTAATTTTTAATAAAAAAGTTAATTTTTAACCAAATAGTTTGAATTGGAACCCAAGAAGACGAATTTTTAACTAAGAAGATTAATATTTTACCGAAAAAGTCGAATTCTCCACTAAAATAAAGAATCTTCAACAACAAAAAATGAATTTTTAACAAAGTAGTTCAACCTTTAAACAAGTAGTTAAATTTTTTTAACCAAACAAGATGAATTCTCAACGGCAAATGTAATGGTTAATATTATAACCAAAAGTGATTTTAATTTAAAATAAAAAAGTCGAGTTTATCTCAAAAAGGTGACTTTTCAACAAAATATTTTATTTTACAACCTAACTGTTAAATTTTTAACCCAAAATAGTTGAATGTTCAATCCAAAATTTGTGCAGTTTATGAGATATGAAGGTTTTTCTTATTTCAGTTTAACTAGTATTTTGCACTTTTTCAAAATCTTCATCACGTAAATCTACGTAAAAAATAATAAAAAATGGTGAGGTCATTTTGGATTTTTGAAAAAAAAAAAACATTCTTCTCTTTAAAACCCATCCTTTTTTTCAAAATTGTTATAATAATAATATAATATTATAGCCTCGGTGGCTCAGTTGGTTAGACGCTCGGACTTCACCTGAGAGGTCCGGGGTTCGATCCCTGAACCGGTACCTCTTGAAATTTTTCTATGTACCTTTACCGAGGTTCTGGTGGTTCGGATCCCACCTTAAGCTGTAAGCCCCCCCATCATGCACTTGACTGTAACCGAGTCCGTTAATGATGGGGTAAAAACCAGGCTTTGTCCAATATGTCAAATTAGGCACACGCTCTTATCAGATCACTTGATAGCATTATATTAATGCATTCGTGACTGATAATATATACCGGGAGAGCCCCGCGCATACTATTAAAACAAAAAAAAATTTTTTAAAATCCAACTCTAACCAAAAATGCCTTCGACATATTGGGCTGTAACCATCTTAAGCCTGAGAAATTTATTTAAAAATTTTTTTTACATATTATAATATTATATATATATATATATATATATATAATATATATATAATATAATATATATTATAATTTATATAATAATAATAGGTACTGATATAGTCTACTTATCATACATTTTCCGTTTAGTATTTTTTTGTTTCTGTGCAGAAAAAAATTATCACTATTAGATTTATATATCAGTTCCATAAAAAAATCAGTTTCAGGAAAAAAAGATTGAGTTTTTGAGAAAACATTTTTTTTTCTTTTTTTCAAAATTCCAAAATAACTTTACCATTTCTTATTATTTAAAAAAATTTTGTGGAGCAGGGTTTTTGAAGTAAAATTTTCAAAAAACTCATTGTACCTTCAAAATTTTTTAATATTCGTGAAAAATGTAAAAACTTCGCTAGGTAATTTGAAAAAATACTTGTCTTCTTATTTTTCACGTAAATAAACTTATTTCATAGGCAAGCTAATCCTGAACATGTCACCCGCCGGCCTGCATGATTTGATATGGATTCGGTCACGTACTAGTGCGATAACTTTTCACACTTAGTTTATATATATTATATATTTAGCGTTGAAAAATATAATTTGTTCTTAATGTGTTTTTATATACTAAAGCCGTATTAATTGTTTCATTAATGTTTACCTGCGTTCTTCTAAAGAATATTTGATATTATAATTCAAAAAGTATATAGCTGCGTTACTTTTTTTGAAATAAATTGTATTCATAAAATACATTACGGTAGTACAATTCTTTGTTCCCGTTATAAGCTATAAAAATAGTTAATTTAATTTTTTTTTTAAGAAATCAGTTGCAAAGTAATGTTCTCTAGAACATCGACATATAACACCGTTATGGCAAAGTTCTAGATCAAAGTGGAAACAAACGTTATAGAACATATGTAATTGGTTATTTCTATAACAATTATGTAGCAATTGTTCTGTAACAGTTACTAATTTTTGTTCCTGATATATTCTAGAACAAATTCGTCACAGCGTTTTAGAATATCGACAAATAATACCATTACGGCACAGCTCTAGAACAAGATTGGGACAAATGTTGTAGAACGTGTGTGCTCAGTTTGTTCTAGAACAATTTTGTAACAACTGTTCGGTAACAATTACTAATTTTTGTCCCTGATTTGTTCTAGAACACATTCGTAACAGCGTTCTAGAACGTCGACATAACGCCGTTACAGCACAGTTCTGGAACAAGCTTGGAACAAATGTTATAGAACGTCTGTGATAAGTTTGTTCTAGAACAATTATGCGACAACTGTTTGGTAACAGTTACTAATTTTTGTTCCTCATTTGTTCTAGAACACATTCGTAACAGCGTTCAAGAACGTCGACATAACACCGTTACAGAACAGTTCTAGAACAAGCTGGGCAAAAATGTTATAGAACGTCTGTTATTAGTTTGTTCTAGAAAAGTTCCATAGCAACTGTTATAGAACAGTGCTGTCACATAGATCTAGAACAGTTGTGTTACAATAAGGTCACAAAGATCTAGAACACTGTTACCATATTGTTCTAGAATTGTTCTCGCACCAGATTGTAACAATTTTTATAGAACACTGTTTCTTTTTTGATATAGAACAATTATAGAACGGTTTTGCTGGGGCGGATCAAAGCGTGCTTATTGCTACGTGCGGGATGAAGTTACAGCAAATCGAGGTGCGAATGAAGTCGCAAGTTATCTTTTAGATTTCATTCGCACGCAATGTACAGAACTGCGAAAGACAGACTTCAGACTCTTTTCTGATAATGCTGCAAGTCAGAGTAAGAATCAGTACCTTTTCTCAATGTACGTTTATGCTTCTATGAAATACAAAGTAATGATCACTCAAAAGTTTCTAGAAAAAGGACACACGCAAAATGAGGCAGACAGTGTCCATGCTCTCGTAGAAACAGTGAGTCGACAACAAGACATATTCGTACCTGAGGAATGGTATGATCTAATAAGAAAAGCAAAGGTCACAGGAGATAAGTACAGAGTTGTAAGAATCGATCAAAGCAATATTTTCACACCGTGGTCGATGGGCAATCTTGGGACAAGAGTATTTCTGGAAAAACGATATCATGGAGCAAAGTGAGACAAGTGTGAACCTCCTCCAAATCACCAGGTGAAGTGCGTCTGAAATACAACTTCCATGATGAGGAAATTGTTATTCAAGTTCTTCCTAATTAAACAAAAATATCTGAATTAACACCAGCTGAACGACCAAAAAGCCTACTTTTGAGGTAAATAAATCTACATATTTTATATTCAATGTTCTTATAAATTTGTTGCTACTGTTTAGTGCTAAAATAACATATATTTCAGACTGCAGATCCAGTCAACGAGCAATGCTGAGCCAATTAAGCTTTTTGCTGCCGCCCCTTCTGATCAGGGCAAAGCTGCATGACCGAAGAAGCGAGGCCGACCAAAGAAGTAATAGTACCTTCAAAACTGTAAAATTTTATATTTACTATTTCTTTCTGATTTTGAAACAAAAAGATTATTTCAGAATAAAGCCTGAGCCAATTCGATGTGCAGAAAACGCTTTACTTGTCGTTACAGATTCAGATGAAGCTAATGCAGGTAATGTACCAAAAAGTGTGGTAAAATCAAAAAGCCTGCATCATAGGTAAATAATACATTAACAATCATGCTGCACAGTTAGGCTCACTTTTATAATTCATATTAGAGCGAATAAAATAATAACACAAAAAACCCTTATTTCAGCATCACACTTAAACCGGCATACAATGCTCTTTTGCCTTTAGCAGCAGCGAAACATCGAGATTTGTTCTCTTTATGCAAAGACGAAACCATTCCCACAAGATATCATGCGTTCTGCGAATCACTGCCTATTGCATCTATTAAAAATAATGGGGAAAAATGAAGTTGAAACAGTAACTTCATTCCAGAGAAGGCGAAAGTCGAGGAAGGATACATTGTATACTTTAATTTATGAAGAAAGATTATTCTTTACTTGTTCCTAAGCGCGAAAACAGTACAAACTATACTTTAATTTGTTAAAAATGCCTAATATATCTAATCGGGAGAATTCTTTATTTATAGTTTGCATGATAGAGTCTAATTTCTTAATTTTTTATGCTAAGTATTTTACGAGTAAAAAACATCCGTAACAATTTTAATTGTTAATTTCGTTTTTTCAAAATCTTAAATTGCTGGTAAATATTACAAATATAAATTACGTTCCTCATGCCAAATTTATTACTTAAGTCTATGTACTTTATTGTCTGGAAGGTACTCTTATTAATATTTCTGTACTTTGTTTATTTCTTTCATATGCTCTTATACTTGATATCTTACTAACGTTGGAAAAAAAATTATTTCCAAATAATCCACCTGAAGTTCTCATTCAGCAGTGATTGTATATTATTATGTATTTTCATTGATTCCCTTACAGCAACATTTTAATCAGGAATGCGGATGAAATTAAATTTAACAGTTAATGACAGATAAAAATAAATTATTTGCAATTAAATTGTTATTTTATATTAAATCTCGCACCGTCCGGATTTTGACTGCACGTTTTAAGACCAATAAAAATAAATTATTGCAAAAATAACTGAAAGGTTACATTTGAAGTACTCACTTTAATTACTGTATACTATTATGAAGTTAATTTATAAATATTTTTTGTTATTAACCCTTAAACGGTAACGTCATTTTCGGCACCTATCAATGGTAAAGGTGGGTCACTCGTGCTCGGTGCTTTAAAAAGTGCTCTAAAGTGCTCTAAAAAATTGCGAACAATTCATGAAATCTCATCAACTATCCTAGTATAAGGATCAATCACTATACTGCCGATTTGATCATTTGTTTAAACAATATAATACAATAAACTCCGCCCTTCTCTACAAGCTAGCAGAGGGAGAATATTTTGGCGAGGCACAAGTGACCCACCTTTACCATTTAAGGGTTAATTAATTAATTATTAATTGTGAATTGAACGTACGCCAGTAATTAATATAATTTCTTTTAATGGGAAGAATTAATTTTTATCTCCACGCTAATATATAATAACATAACCTCAAATATAACCTTTTTGCTTTTCCTTCATTTTGTACAGCTTTCAAACAATTTGCATACAGAAACTTTATTAAAAAACATCCATATACTTAAAATATTAACTTCATTGATTTATATATTTAAAATTTATTAATTTTAGTTAGTTATTATTAAAATTATACCCATTCTGAAAAAAGTCACCTACTTATTATTCAGTTTTTATTGTTTTCAAACTAGTTCATTGACAGAATTTGGGGGGCAATATTGAGATTAGAAGTTAAGTAAGCATTAGCAACAATTTTCATTATTTTAGAGTGCACCTATGACTTTTTTCAAACATTTCAAACTTCAATCAGCTCTCCTGAAAAGTTGCTAGAATGCAGATAGACTCATACTCGGCGCAAATTTTATATAGTCTCATGCGCTGTCAGCATATAGACTTGTATTGAATGGAGGCGTCGATTTTTTCATCAAATTTTAGTCAATGATTAACACATTTTACCGAAAAATAAAGTAATGTCGAACATCGTTACTATAGGGTCATCCACTATTTTTTTTTTATTTTTGCATATTAAAGTATATGCTCTAAAATCACTAATAATACCAGCATAGTGTAACAAAAACTTTTTTTCGAATTTATATTTGAAAAAGAAAAATTTGTACACATTTAAAATTCCTACTTCTGTCGCGCCCATTCTGCCATCTTGATGTGACGTAGCTAGCCGCCAAACGCTTGTAAATAAGCCGGGCGATTCACGCTTTTTTCATAAAAATGTAAAAAAATCAGCACTACCATTGGTGTTTTGTGCCTCCATGCAAGAACACGTTTGTCAAAAATTCAGGAAAATTATTCATGTCTATACCCAAAGGTGAGGAACGAAAGAAATAGTGGAAAATTGTTCGTCGTGGCATGTGCCCTAATAACCACATCTTTAACGTCAACAGTATATTGTTGCGAAGATCATTTCAACGTAAGAAAATATTTTTATGTAAAATAGAAAACTATCAAATATGCTTTTTTGATAACATAAAACCCGTACTTTACTGATATTCAACAGTGTTATATATATGGGATGCCGGGACGTATGTGCACTTATTTAATCTTAAAATCAAATTGTTTATTTGCGCAACAAGTATTATAAAATTATATATTTTTTAACTTTGGAATCATGCTGCTATTTTTAAAAAAGAGTTTCCGCTAAAGAGCGAATATATATTTAATTCTTATATTTTATCAAGTGCAAAATCAAAGTATTGAATGTTGAGGTTAAAGCTCGTTTATGTCAACATCGTCAACATCTATAGTCGATTATTTCGTTTCCTTTCTATTTCTTTTATTTAAACTAAAATAAATACGGTATTATAATCTTGATCAGATAAATAACTTCAAATTCAATACAATACACCGGTTTGAATGTTCAAAACGGTTTGAATACTTCTTCGCTTTCAATCCTCGAGTCTCAGCAACATTGAAACTGGAGCACTTCGCACAGAAATCACTTATCATAAGTGTATTCACTTTTGGTAAATTATCCGAACTGGCTTTAACGTATCCAGGCATATTGATACTTCATAAAAATAAACCCTTTTTGCCAAAAAACGTTGATTATTAATTATTTCGTTTGTTTTTATCAATCTGACCATGTATTTTCTTCGGTTTTGACGGCGCGTGACGTCACACCACGTGTTTCGAGCCGTGAGGGCGCCACATGTTTTCTTTTATAAAGCGACATGTGCGGTGGATATTTTATTACTTTTTAATAAATTATTATAAATTATTAAATAAACTAAATTAAGTTTTAATTTCACATTTTAATTCTTTGAGAGTCAAAGTTTATAAAAAAACTCAACTATAAGGCAAACCAAATTTTTGTGGATGACCCTATTACTTTTACTAGTAATAATTTACACTGATTTTAAACATTTTTGAGCAATTGGAAACAGTTTGAATGCAATAATAGACTTGCATTTTCAAAAATACCATTTTTTTCGCATACCAGAAAACTTTGAGAATTAAAAAAAATGTTAAGCACATTTGCTACTTTGTGGTTAACTTAAGAACACTTTAAACATTATGCCTATTTATTTCTTGTTTAATTTCTAGGTGTTTTTGGTGCCGAAAAACAACAATTCAAAATCGTTTATTAAATAAGCAATATAAAAATAGATATTTTGATCTGGGTGAAAATTTTAAGAATACAATGAACCAATGATATTTCGCTATAGTCATATGGGTCTGTGTAGACCTCATTTATGAAGCAGGATCGTATGCATGTTTGCCAGAATAAGTATTATACCCAGCGACCCGGCAGGTTCTTATAAAACTCGCTCGGTATTTCATCCTCTCCAGGTGTTTTTGTTAAATTCTTTAACAAGCACAGGCTTAACTGTACTTTATCACCGCTAATATTGTCATCTAATAATTGGTGAAAATTATCAACCCATACTGTAATACTTACTTTGTTGTTGCATTTATTTTCAATATTTAACTAAAAATTGTAAACTAGTGATCAAGAAAAATATTTATTTAAACCAACTGATACTTAATTTAGGCTGAGTAAATCACAAAGTTTTCATATCAACTACAAATTGAGCGTGCAAATGGTACTCAATATTACTAAACTATCGAAGCTTCTACTTTTAAATATATATTTAATTTTGTTTTTATTGTATATTCAAAAGAAACCGGGATACATGGGATGAGGCTAGGTTCAAATTTCAACACAGCTTGGGACAGAAAGAATGAATTCATTACTTATATTAATTTTTCATTTCAATTTTGTTCGAATTTTCTCCAAAACGGTTGGTCCAATGCAAAAATTATCCAGAAACAAAATATTTTATCATTAAATTCCTACTGTACAATCATTCATGTTGGAAGATATAGTGAAAGACCGCTATTTTGGATTCTTTAGGCTTGAGGCAAGTCTGAAACCATTAAATGATTACAAAAACGTTTCTTACACAATAATTTTGATGTGAAAAGACAACTTCTTCCGTTGGTCCGAGGAACGAATTTTATTTCTTCAAAGAATACTTATGTATAATATTAGAATACTTGAGGCTAATATATGCAACATGTCCGACGTATATAAATACGCAGCCTTTATTTAGAAGCTTAACGCGGGTTACTGTCAGTTTTCATAGCTGATTCAGACCGGTTTATTAAGAATTTGCCATATGACATGCAACAGTGTATAAATAATTATCTAACAGAGTTGCGCATCACACGCTGAACGATCGCCGAACCGGTTTAAACACAGCTATAATCAAATGAGGGATTTGTTTCCGTATATTATCTTCGTTAAATTATTTAAATTCTATAACCATTAAATACCAAAGTGCTACATTTTTATTGTTTTGTTGCACAGTACACTTTTGTAACTTCATAGTAAATTGAACAGTTTTATACTACAACTTCTTCAGAGTCAATGTATAATCTACAGAAGGGCGGTTCAAAAGAACAAAATTTTGAAAATCGAAAATAATACTACGCAGGAAAGTAGCGTTATTACTACCCCAAATAAGGGTAATTAATTCTGAGCTCATTTTGGTTTACTTTTGAGCGTTAGAAATATATGTCTGCCAAAAGTCCTAATTTGATCATTTTGATTTTTCGTGGGTGCCCTGTTTTTTCCGAGTTCCTGAAGATCAGGAAAGTCTGCCGAAATAACCGATTTTTAAATACTGTAAACTTAATTTTCTAGCAAGTTTAAGGATAATTTCGATAGAAAATGTGGGAATTAAAACAATTTTACTGGCCCCGATCATACACTTTTTTCAAAAGTTTTAAAACTTTCAAGTTTTGCCAAACTAAGATTTTTTTTTTGACACCCTGATGATTTCAACCTATTTTCAAGCCTGTAGAGCTAGCCCACAGACTCGCTTTTCGAGCGGCGTGAGTAGAAAGTTCTTTCCCAGGTGGAAATACACCACTGCCGCAGTAATGGCCCAGTACAGATTGCCGGAGTTCCAGTACTCGGTATTCGGGTAGTGTTTCTAGGTGGATAGTTAGTAGTAGATAGTTAGATAGTACTGCCTAGTAATTCTCCGCAGTACTAGTGTGCGGTACTGGCGCTGTACTGCACACCAGTACTGGTTCTGTACTCGCAAACCACTGACGTACGAAAATGCTGGATTTAATTTTAAAAATGATAAAAAAATTATTCAATTGTTTTTAGGACCATCCATTTATCACCATATGACTGCATATCGTTCGAATGTTATTTATAATTACAAAAGTGTAAATTTCAAACTTTTTGTTTAATTTTAACACCCACTACTCTACCCATACTCTAGATATATAGCAAACAAGGTATTTAAAAAATAAATAATAATTGATTGCGAAAATTTCTATATAAATATTAATGGTCTCGTGCAGAAATTTCGCCGTGGCCCCGACCGGGCCCAGACTCGTTCATATCGGGCCCTGATGTGGAAATCGAGTCAGGGCCAGACTCATCATGAAACACGTAGCCATAGTGGAGCCATGTCTAGGGGCCCGATCTTCCCCCGATCTGGCTCCTATTAATTACCCGAGTCTAGCCACATTATTGACTTTTTTATTAGGAATTAAAATCCTTTAAAATAATTATAACACAATATTATATAAAAAGCCAAATTAATAGAACTGAGCTTTATTTTGAATACACCTTAAAAATACTGAAAAATGGTTACTTTGACCTTTGCTTCCGATTAGCGTCCCAGTCTTTTGCATTCCATAACTTTAAACGTAGAATTCGAAATATAGCCTCAAAATTGCAACTATTTGTTTTACGAAAAAGCGCTACCGAGCGAAAACATATCAAATAATAATTTTTTTTGACTAAAATGACGAAATCGAATGTTCAGGTTAGAACTTGGATCCAGTAAAATACAATCGAATATACCATAAAATTTAATAATACCATAAAAAATTTAATACCATAAAAGACTTGCCTTAGCTGATTTCGTCTTCATCACGTAAATACGGAATTTTGCTGATAGCACGATGTTCGCGAACTCGCGGTGTGCTTCTTAATTTTGGCATTTATTATTAATGTGTTAAGAATATATTATACGGTCGAACACTCCCAGCACATTTGCAACACAACAGCACGAAGGAAAACAAAAATTAAGGTTATGTTTGTGGTTATATTACATCTAGCGCATATGGCTTTAAGGTGGCGCTGCGAAGCGGCTATATGACGTCACAGTACATAGCTCGGTCTGGTACGAGTGAGGGCCACATAATTCTTCCTATCAGGACCAGATAGTACACATCGGATCAGGCCCTAGTCGGTAATCGGTAATATATATGGCGATTTCTGCACGGGATCCTGCTTAGAATGAATACATATGTGATATTTTGAAACATTATTTTACAAATGAAATTTCTAACGCTACATGGTTTCGAACCTAAAACTATACCTGAATCTATCGCCTAGCAGTCGGTAGTCTTAATCATTACTCTATACCTACACAATTGAAACTCAATGAAAAAAATCATCATGATAAGAGACAGCTCAAAAAAGTTAAAACAACGATTTTTTAACATCCTTTTCTCATACATTTTTTTATTATTATACGTCATCATATAGATGTAAAATAAATTAACTCTTATAATTGGAATATGAATAAAATAACTTTCTAATAAATAATTTAAATCGATCACAATTTTTTTTTCGTGTAATATTATGTTTTTTTTCGCGTTGTAGACCATTTTTCAACTGCGACAATTTTTTGAATAACACATTTTTTAAACTTTCGTGTAACGTTTTGCTTTTTAGGTGCTTTAGACTATTTTACAACGATTGATAATTACATCAAATATAATTTTTTCTGAACATTTAAAATTTATCATAAAGATGGAACTTAGAATTTTTTTCCTTAAAAGAAAAACAGAAAAAAATTCTTTACGCACTAGTTGTATTTATAGTTTTTCGAAATTTTAGAGCACATGAACAATATTTTCAAACGTATTTTTTTCATTTTTTAAATATTTATACTGTCGGCATAGTAGTGCCCTGATCGTGGAGCCAACCATCCGCCAATACTGAGCGAACAGCCGATTATCTGTACCCGTGCAGAAATCGCCATATATATTACCGATTACCGACTAGGGCCTGATCCGATGTGTACTATATGGTCCCGATAGGAAGAATTCTGTGGCCCTGACTCGTACGAGACCGGGCTATGTACTGTGACGTCATATAACCGCTTTGCAGAGCCATCTCAAGCCATATGCGCTAGATGTAATATAACCACAAACATAACCTTAATTTTTGTTTTCCTTCGTGCTGTTGTGTTGCAAATGTGCTGGGAGTGTTCGACCGTATAATATATTCTTAACACATTAATAATAAATGCCGAAATTAAGAAGCTAACCGCGAGTTGGCAAACATCGTGCTATCAGCAAAATTCCGTTTGAGATAAATTCAATGCAACAGAAGAGGAAGTGCTGTCCTACATGAGCACCGTCTTCTGGAATGCAAAAGACTGGGACGGTAATCGGAAGCAAACGTCAAAGTTACCATTTTCAATTTCTAAGTTCCGTCAATAAAATTGTAAATGTTCAGAAAAAATTACATTTGATGTGAATCTTAAACGTTGTAAAATGGTCTAAAACACCTTAAAACCA
>CAKNYM010036752.1:0-13520 GCA_932195095.1 Andricus curvator | reverse complement strand
AAATAAAGAAAACATTCTCAATAAAATCTAAATTCCTAAGAAATCCAAGGATTAGTCTAGAACAGGTGAAAAATATACAAAGGTGGAAATCTGGGTCTCACTACCTGAGTCCTCAGTGAGTGGTTTACTGCTCCGCCTACTAACCAATAACTCCCTGAGAGTAACAAAGGTGCAAATTCAGAGTCAGCTTGCCCGTTGACAGTTGACGAGTTTATGAACTCTGATGAATTTTCTTAGCTAAAATCAGCCAAAAATTTGAACGCCATGCGCTCGCTCAATTATTATTTTGAAAATCTGAAAAAAATACTCAAGAGTTTTTCCACTATGAAGATTCAGTTTCTAGTATTGGATGGTCAAAATTCGAAAATACGTTATTTTGGACCACCCTAATATATATATTTTACTAGCCTTGGGAGGTCTTTGTTGTCGATCATTTTGATCGTACCTCCCACCCAAGGTTGTAATCCGCCAACACCTATATTGAGCCAAGTTCGGAACACTTCACCTGATCAGGTGATGAGAAGAGCATCATTTTTGAAGCGGCAATCTTCCAACCTTGGGATCACTTCTCCAGGTTGCACGCCATCGTATTGCCAAGGTTACTCCCAGATGGTTCTCGACTTATAGATTCTCCAGTATGTTCTAAGGCTTCTTCGGTAATTTCCATCTTCACAAGGGAAGATGCTTTTTTCAGAGGGGTCATTGCCGACTCATAGGTCTCATAGGTTACCACATCCCGGTAAGATTCAGTCCTCAACACGGTGGTTCACGTCTTGGCTTAGGGAGCTGTTTTGGGAATCAAGAGCCACCAGATTTTTTCTGCTCAGTCGAATTCATGCTGATACTTCCACCTTAATAACCAACAACTTTTACCATAAGGGTCGTCTTCGTTACTGATTCCGGGTCGTCACTACCCGCGGGAGTTCTAAAGCCTCCTCAACGTGGCTAGGTCCGAACTTGAATTCTCCTTGAGCAGAGAAAATTAATTCCCCACCGTAAGGAGTAGCCGAGTACACGCGTCTCATAGAAGAGGGACGATACCCTTACTGAAATACTCGAATATATACGAATATTCTTATCTTAGTCTATATTTGCCTCCTTGATAATGAGGACTTCCCTGACGAATTTTACAAAGAATTTGTAGGCCTCTTCACTAACCAATTGGCTAGCCACGTTTGGCCAATCACTTTGCTCGCCCTCCAGCACCGACGTAAATGCCGCCCTTTTTTTCAAATTTGGGGCAAACTGTAAGAAGATGCTGCATTGATTCCTTAGACCCGCAAGCACAAAGCCTCTTTCTGGTGATTATTTTGCGCAAGAAAAATTATTTATTTAACATGCATCATTGCCGTTTCTGTCTCGGAAAGTTGAAGGCCTGCTGAAGTACACCAATCACTATTTACATTATGTACTTGTTGTCCTACCTTCTCTAATACATCCCTTGATTTCCTAGCAATATATACGGTTTATAAGTAGCGGTTAGTTTATTGAGCAGTTCATCGAATCTCTCCCTAAGACCTTCCAAGATCATATACTAGAGAACGTATCGAACGCTTCTGTTATGTCGAATGACTGTCTGATATTTTACCATCAGTCGAAATCATTTTTTTTTTCAGATTGTTAAAATGAGTTTTTTCAGCAACTTTGCGAGTACTGGCAACAAATAGAGTGGTCTATAAGATCTGGGAGTCAGTCCATCTTTCTCTCCGCCCTTGTATAGTGCTCGAAGCTAACCATGCTTCCAGACTGAGGGAAAGATTCCATACTTAAGGCAAGCGTTAAATAGTCTCACCAGTGCATCTGCCACAACTGGACAGGCCATTCTCGGGAAGATTCAACACGACTCAGTCAGACAAATTAAATACTAATATTACGTTTGAACGTGCTCAAGTAGAGAATCTCTCTTGCGAAATCAGCGAAGACCGATCCGTCACACTCAAAGATGACGTGCTCTACTGTTTCCATATGTCCACACTCAGATTCCGCCTCATCCGTCAGGTTACGCCCGACAAGCTTTGACCTGATTTCACCATAACCAGTGAGCAATTGCGTTGTAAATAATTCAGGTTTAATTCAGTTTGCACGAAGCCTATCACAGACATGTTCGAAGAAGAGTTTAGTCACTGCTCCTTTGAAAGAGTTAGACCATCTCATTTGCCAGATAGTTGTCTATAATCTCCTTCCTTATAAAGAGTGAACCTATTTCAACATTCCTTTCTTTCCGCAGGTTGAAGAACACCCTGCGATCCTGCAAGACAAGATGGATTAGAACTACACTAGCTACCACGGAAGTTGCATCGTAAAACACAATATTGTGGGCTTTAATTACCTTTTTGAGAATGCTCAGCTGCGATGACTGCAGAGACTTCTTCATGGTATCGTACAACAAGTCTGACCAACCGGCCGAAGCATACGCAGCTATGGTAGGTACAGACCACGATAGAATATCTTCATCGCTGGAAACTTCAAGTCCCACGGTTTCCCATTAATTTTGATTGACGGCTTCCTGCTTTTGATGCCAGAAGCTTTGTATCTGATATTATTTCGCTAACCAACATGCTTGATATTGGTATTTCCATTTCCGCTCAGCAAGATCATCTCCATTTTTGTAGGTGATTGGTCAATTTTTGCGAATAAACACCACTCCATGATAATATTAACTACCATTTGATCAGTTCGTTCGATTTTAACTTTGGTGTCACCAGCAACTCCTGAAAAACAAGCGGCCACCACACGTTGCCCAAAGCGCCGGTGATATCAAACAGAAGCGCTATTATCTATGTCTCTTTGTGGGCCGCATCCCTCTTTCGAAACTTACCAACGGCATCCTCTGCGGATCTGCCCGGTCTGAAACAATACTGGCTATCCGACATCACCACTGGCCTGAGGACATTTTTCTGTAGCCGCCCGAAAATACCTTCAAATAATTTTCCAATGACCAACAGTAGACAGTTGGGCTAGTACGATCTTACATCCGCCGGATCTCTTTCTTCACCTTTCGGCAGGGCCCTTATCGAACCCTGCTTTCAGGTTTTTGGAAGGGCGTTAAGCTTCAGAAAACTATTGAAAAGACGCACCAAATGAGCGCCGAGAAGAGTTAGTTTTCTATTACACAAAAAATGAGACTGGCACAGAGGCTTCACATGCTTTAACTATACACTCACTAAGGGCATTAGCCATTGCCCCAACATCTTCTTTCCATTCAAGTGGAAGGTCAGCAAGTCACTCTTCCTCATATTCTTTCAAACATGTTTCATATACCTTCTCGTCCATCCTTCCTACATGAAGTGTGAATGAAAAGGGTACAGAAGCGCTGGAGGCCTTTCTAATTCTGATGCAAAAGTCAATAACTCTGTAGTCACTAAAAGTCCAATCCACACGTACTTTTCACAATTCCACTAATTAAAGCATGTTAGGCGCTGCCAATGTGACGTCGATCCATGATCAAACATTGACGGTCTGAAAGTTTGGTGGCTGGCACAGATCGTTCAATACGTGCAGATTGTGTTGAGTGATGAATTGCTTAAACTTATTTACACGCTTTACTGAATTCCGTTGTCCCGTTGTCGCAGGGCCCCACAGGGACGAAATTGCGTTCGAGTGTAAAGCCATAAAAACTTTCTTTCCTTTTAATGTGTTCACAACTTCTCCCAGTTGTAGTAAATCCTGTTCATTGTCGCCTTTAAACTAAAAATAGTGAAAGACGACATAAAATGAGAGACCAGAACATCGCACTTAAACGACAACTCAGTGCGTCGCGTAATGCTGAGTGACAGGTATGTAGCCAATTTTCTTGTTGTAGACCCCTACTGCTGCTTTGGAGCCATTCCTGCCTTTCGGCCTCCAGAAGTGCACACCATTTTTGGATCTCAAGCCGGTACCTTCTTCCCACAAAGGTAGTGCTCCTAAATCAGCGCGATATAGAAATTTATATCGCACTGCAGCTTCCCCAGTTCATCTGAAACTGCCAGTGAACCTCTTGCATTATGCTGCAGAATTCTGATTCTGATTATTCGGTTAGTCGAATCATTGGTGGTTCTCCCGCAAGGATCAAGTCCTGCTGGAGGCAGACTTCGCCCGAGAACATCGCATTTAGTCAAAACAACACGGGATAGCGTAGGCTCGTCAACAAGTTGTGTCTGACTTTTCTTCGTTTGACGTTTTTGCATAATGAAAATTTGGGATAGATTTTTTGCTAGGAAAACACTAGTTTTCTTTTCCTTCTAATCTTCTGTTCAATCAGCCGTTACCTAATAGACAAGAGAATGTCTCAAGATAATGTTTCTCGGCGAGGGATAATATCTGATTCGACATATTCAAATGGAAGTTGTTCAAACTGCTCGTTAAAAGAAGTTTTTATAACCGAAGTTACGGCCTCTGAAAACGTCTGCAGTCACGGGAATCCACCGCCGCAACATCGATAAAGGAGCGTCATTTTGTACCAGGCAACAATTCATTGAAAAACCACGGAACCGGCCGACTGATGGGATGAATTCTCGAAAAGATACCTCTTCAAAAGACCAATCCGCCCGTGAGACGATACAGTCCTTATCCAGATTACCTGGTAGTCAAACTTCTCAGACTAATGACCAACACAGAAGCATTCGCCCAAAGGCCAAGTGTCCTATTTTTCTGGGAAATCCAACATGAGCGTCCACCACAGTCAACACAAGCGACCACAGACGACGCCGCACTGCAATCGGGAAGCTGATTCATGAGACTAACGTCTGATAGACGACATCCCACAGTCCTCTGCAGATCCCGAGGTACGTGCAAGATAAACGTCTGATCGGCTGACACTGCATCCATTCCATGACACTTATAAACCTGAGTGCCATCCGGGCACACATCAGCCAGGCCTCTGTTTTATGAAAGACCAAAACTCTTAGGATGTGGCCGAATGTACCAAACCCCACCCTTCGGTACTCATCTACATAGGCCATCTAGACTGAGCGTTTTCTACAGCAAACTCAAGGCTGGTGACGCCTCAGTGCAATCAGTTAACCCGAAATACACAAGCCGGACGTCCGACAGACGACACCCCGCAGTCCACGGAAGATCGCGGGATACGTGCGAGGTGAACGTCTGATCGACTGACACGAAACCTTGGTCTATTAGTCGTGCAATCCCTTAATTTTTAATTGAAGAGAACAGGGCGTGTCACGTTTCCTGCTAGCACCAACGTGGAGGGAGACCATCGGTGAATAGTCTCAATACACTTTTTATAACTAAAACTTACTTTACTCAATAATACTAGCTTTCACTTTATGCAAATTTACAAAAAAGTTTTAAACAAAAGTTGTAGATCTTTTAAAAATACATATTTTATGTTGAATATGTTTTTACCCTACGACTGATAGTTTTCGAGAAAATAGACGATAATATGTGTGTGACCTAAGTTATTTCTGTGGCCAGTCATAGGGGTGTTTTCTCGCCCCCCATGACACGTTGGAAAGGGGGTCGTGTGTAACCTAAGTTATTTCTGTGGCCAGTCATAGGGGTGCCTTCTCGCCCCCCCCATGACGCGTTGGAAAGGGGGTCATGTGTAACCTAAGTTATTTCTGTGGCCAGTGATAGGGGTGCCTTCTCGCCCCCCCCCATGACGCGTTGGAAATGGGGTAATGTGTAACCTAAGTTATTTCTGTGGTCAGTCATAGGGGTGCCTTCCCGCCCCCCATGACACGTTGGAATGGGTGCCGTGTGTGACCTAAGTTATTCCTGTGACCAGGCACAGGGGTGTTTTCCCGCACCCCATGAGACGTTGGAAAGGGGGTCGTGTGTAACCTAAGTTATTTCTGTGGCCAGTCATAGGGGTGCCTTCTCGCCCCCCCCCCCATGATGCGTTGGAAAGGGGGTCATGTGTAACCTAAGTTATTTCTGTGGCCAGTGATAGGGGTGCCTTCTCGCCCCCCCCCCATGACGCGTTGGAAATGGGGTAATGTATAACCTAAGTTATTTCTGTGGTCAGTCATAGGGGTGCCTTCCCGCCCCCCATGACACGTTGGAATGGGTGCCGTGTGTGACCTAAGCAATCTACACTTCGTACCGACATTTCCCTTCTTTTCTCTAAAACGGTTAGTCGCAGGGTAAAAATATATTAAACATAAAATATGTATTTTCAAAAGGTCTACAACTTTTGTTCAAAGCTTTTTTGTAAGTTTGTATTATTTACTGAAATAAACGGAAAAACATGAAATTTGTATAGTTTTTTGGGGTTTTGACCTTGAAAATCAAATTTGCGGGTATTTTCACTATCATATTCGTGATCAGCACGTCAAAATACATAGGTATACGAAGTTTCAAATTAATCAGAGGTAAGCGCTTTTCGGAACTCCACCCCTGACATGAGTTCAAAGAACGAAATCATTTTTATCACAATGATCCAAATTTCTATTTTAGGATTAAAAAATTTATTTTTGAAGCATTTCCCAATCATTAATTATCATAAATATTAACTTTGAATATTTATATAATTTAAAATACGCGCGCCAACAAAAACCAATCGGGTTGCCGGCGCGACGCAAGCGCATTAAAAAAATTTCCCAAAATTGGGAGCACTGGATCGACCCACTTCTGATTTACTTTGGATATCTCGAGCCCTCCAGCGAAAACAGTATCTGCCATGAACAAGATCTTTACTTTATATGGAAAATAACAGCAACAGATTCCAAAAATTATACAAAAATGTCACTTACTTATCAGATTAAGTCATGCAATAAGTATTGATGATTGCTTATAAACAAATTTAATTAACAAATGCACTGTCTGGGTATTTTTAGAGGTAAAAAATAGTTTTTTCTACGTAATGAAGTGTAAATAACTAATTACTAGACTGTTAGGGAGCTTACATGACAATGAATCATTTTCATTTTTAACAACAATTATTTAAACAAACTCTCATCATCTCAGGCATTTTTTAAGAAAAAAATGCTGTTTATTTAATGTATTAGTGTTATGTTTTTTACCCTACTAAAAAAAAAGTCAGGAATCGTCACAAATTGTCAGAAGTTCTGACGATTCCTGAACATCCTGACCATTCCTGACGAGTCTGACTATTTCTGAAGATATGCTAATTCACATCCTATCAGGTAGCTCATCGGCTAGGACCGCAGGTAGGCAAAAGGATTAAAAACTGAAAATAAATTATTTTTCAATGTTGCATATGGGTCATTCCATATCAGATTTACAATCAAAATTTTGATTCACCTGAAAATTTTTTTCCTCGTTCTAGAAAGGAAAAAAAATGACACGTATTTTTTTTCAATATGATATGTAAATTTTCTAAGTTATTGATTTTTTTATTTTTTAAGTGCAAAAAATGTTTTTTTCAATACTGCTTCTAATATTCAACGAAGAGTATAGAATACATAAATACAATATGTCATGGGATCTACTATTAAGTCCATGCTTTGATAAAAACTCAGAAACGGTATTTAGTACTTTCTATGCAACAATTAAGTAAACAAATGGAATTATCTCAAAAGGGACATGTTTGAATTGAATCATTTTTTGTGTAATTTGTTCGTTAAGTACAGAGAACTATGTGTCAAAATTTGGGAGTGGACCGTTTAATACTTTTCGAGAAAAAAAATTTGTTGTGTGACCGCCCGCTTGGAGCGTGCAACGCTTCTGACTTCCGTTTGTCATTCATGAGTAAATCTGTTTTGGTTCGTTCAAGCATTAATAAAAAAACCAATGTAGAAAGATCGATTCAGATAAAATTAGTTTTAAAAAAGTAGGATTGAAAAATTTTACAAGGATAGTTTCCATAATTTTTAATTTACAATTTCGAACGTTTAGTAAAAGTTTAAAAATTAATATATTGAGAAAAAATTATGTTTTAAACCACTTACATCCTTCATTGACATCCATTTTGCATAACTTTTTTCTACATGGAGCACACACAAGATCTTTTGGTTTCAGCGAATCAAATTTTTCAATTAATGATCCAGATACACGACGCAGATTTGTTCTGTTAACTTTTGCACTGTGTGATTTTTCACTAAAAGGATTCGAACACCGTTCTTGAAACTTTTTTCCCGACATTTCTTTACAACTATCTTAACCGAGAGTCATAGCATGGTACACTGACAAATCAGTAACGGGAGAAAACCGGAAAGCTCGAAAAAGGATCACTCAGGCTCTGACTTGTCTCAGCGCGCTCGACTCTATGCTTCGCGTTGCACGCTCCAATTCTCGAAAAGTATTAAACGGTCCACGCCCAAATTTTGACACATAGTTCTCTGTACTTAACGAACAAATTACACAAAAAATGATTCAATCCAAACATGTCCCTTTTGAGATAATTCCATTTGTTTACTTAATTGTTGCCTATAAAGTACTAAATACCGTTTCTGAGTTTTCATCAAAGCATGGACTTAATAGTAGATCCCATGGCATTTTTTATTTATGTATTCTCTACTCTTCGTTGAATATTAGAAGCAGTATTAAAAAAAAACATTTTTTGCACTTAAAAAATAAAAAAATCAATAACTTAGAAAATTTACATATCATATTGAAAAAATACGTGTCATTTTTTTCCCTTTCTAGAACGAGGAAAAAAAATTTCAGGTGAATCAAAATTTTGATTGTAAATCTGATATGGAATGACCCATATACAGATTCAAAAGTTAGAAATTCAGAATCTACGGGTTTCGATGATTTCAGTCACCTAAACATTTTCCTAAAAAATTTAAAATTAGGATAAATATAATGTATCTTGTAAAGAGAAAGAGATACGTCAAAACCGTAAAAATTTTCAGATTCACCTTCAGAGTCATTTAATAAATAAATATTAATAATTAAATATAAGTAAAAAAGAGAATATGCATAAATAAATATAAATAAATAATCTGGGAAATATGACAGGGATTAGGTTTTATGGCATTCTATTCTTGGACCCCTAATAAAAGGATTATCCTTCGAACCCAAGCTCTGACGATTTCTGAACATTTCTCATGATTTCTGACTTTTTCTGAAGATTTCTGTCGAGAAACGTAACAAAAGTGGTCAGAAATGGTCAGAAGTCCTGACTTTTTTTCTGACGATTCCTGACTTTTTTTTAGTACGGTATTAATGGCTCAGTGCTATCGATCAGCCAGACAATGCATTTTTTAATTGAATTTGTTTAAGCAATCATGAATTGCGAGGGGTGTCTCACTCAGGATTCAAATGAAATCGTTCAAACAAAGTAAAAGAATTCGTACGAATCCAAGCAGTGACTGCGAAGTTCGGAGTCGTACAATGCGTATAACGTACGAATGACGCAATCACTGCTTAAATATTTCCTTTTTTCTAATGATTTCTGAACATTAAAAACTATTTAAAGAACATTTATAAATGGTTTCAAGTTAAAGTGACAATAGGAATACCAAGGATGAAAATTAATATAAGAATTTTGTAATTAATATAATAATGAACTATTACAATTTGATTAATTCTGGAGTAAAAGAAAAGAATGTTGATTTTGTCCTTAATTTATAACATGTGAAAATTAATTGATCAATTTAATTGATTTATTAATGTATAACTGCAAATTGTTTTATTAATATTTAATAGTAAAATTCCTTGAACATATATTGGGAAATAATTCTGTTCTTAACATTTTGCTACCACCGAGGCTACTGCTTTGTCGAGTAGTAAATGAACACTTATTTATCAAACACTGAATTTACGAATTACTAATCATATTAAATGAAACACAATTATTCAAATATATAATATTTATTTTTATTCACAAGATACACGACTCAAATCGGTAGCGGCCTTGTTACCAGTGAAAGTGGATTTCTCTCGTTATCGCTGCCCGGCTCCCCTTCTTATCGTAGAAGAATGGGAAAAAGGGCAGGTCAAACAAAGCTTCGTTTATGGTCATAGCAACTACTTTTAATAATAAACAATCGTATAAGAACTTTCGTAGATTCGAGGAGCATCTAATTAGAATATCGATCAATACATGCCATGCGACAATCCAACCTCCCCCCTAAGTAAAGAGGATGATAAATACATCATTTTAATTTTATAATCGTTAATTTCCATCGTGTATCTGTGCATGACCCTTTACATTAGAGTATCGATAGGTTGAAATACAAAATGAACACTAGGTCACAATTTTAGGCGTTGGCATTATTTGTATCTATGGGTAAGGGTGCTAGTTTTGTTACGTTTCGTTTAAAGGTATTTTTGGCCGTCTTCAGGTTGACAGCTCTTACGATTCCATCCGATCTAGGAAATACTTCGATGACACGTCCCATTGGCCACTGCATTGGTGGAGTATTTTCTTCCTTGAGGAGAACGATGGATCCCACCTTTATTTGGTGTTCTCCGTTCTTCCACTTATGCCGAATGTTTAACTCGTTGAGATACTCCTTGTGCCACCTTTTCCAGAAGTGCTGACGCATTTTTTGTATGTGTAGCCATCGTGCTGATGCGGGAGGTGATGCTGCAGTGAGATCCACCTCTGGTAGGTTTGTGAGAGAATCACCTATTATGAAATGGCCAGGAGTTAGGGCAAGCATGACGTTTGGATCGCAAGAAATAGGCGTAAGAGGGCGTGAATTTAGGATCGCTTCGACTTCGATGGCAAACGTATTGAGTTCTTCAAAGGTAAAAAGAACATCACCTATGACACGCTTAAAATGATGTTTGAAGACCTTAACCGTGGCTTCCCATATTCCTCCAAAGTGAGGTGACAAAGGAGGAATGAATGTCCATTGAATCCCTTGATCACTAAGGAAGTGAGAGACCCTTTCATTGTGCATCTCAGATTGTAAGAGACTTTTAATATCACTTAGCTCATTATTTGCTCCTCTGAAATTAGAGCCATTGTCGGAATATATGAGATTAGGCCTTCCACGTCTAGCTGTAAGCCGACGTAGAGCAGCTAGGAAACCTTCGGTGGTCATGTCACTAACTACTTCGAGATGTACTGCCTTAACGGTGAGACAAATGAAGACTGCGACGTAAACCTTGACTCGTGATCGATTACGGATTTTTTTTTCTTTGATGTAAAATGGACCACAGTAATCCACTCCAACGTTACTAAATGGAAGTGCTTGAGTTATTCTAATGCTTGGCAAGTTTCCCATTACGTATTCAGCTGTCGACGGATTTACACGGAAGCATCTGATACATTTACGAATGACCTTTCGCACTTGACTTCGGCCGTCGAGGGGCCAAAATCGTCGACGTAATGCATACAACGTTGTCTGTATCCCGGAGTGTTTATTTTCCAAATGCTCGTTGAGAATTATTAGCTTAGTGATATGACTTGATCGTGGCAAGATCATGGGATGCTGTTGAGATTCAGAAATGGATGAGTTTTTCAATCGGCCTCCCACCCTGATGATTTCGTCTCGATCAATAAATGGATCAAGTGATGTTAATTTGCTCTTTTTGTTAACTCTTCTTCCCTTTTTCAAATCGTTTATTTCTTCAGCAAAATGAGTGATTTGAGTCGCACGAATTATAGCCTTTTCCGCATTGTTTATTTCTGATGCGCGCAAAAATCCCCTTTTGTAGTTGTCTATTTTTAATCGAAGACAATACGCGATAATTCTTTTTAGCTTTGAGAAAGACGAAAATTTTTTGAAGAATTCTGAATTCGGAAGAGTGGTTAAACAGAATTCTTTCTTTAGCCCTGGGAATTTGTTTGATGATGGGATTTCGATTGTAGGCCAAGCGGATTCTTCACGGTTCAGCCAGTCTGGACCGAATTTCCAAAGATCATTTTTAATAAATTTTGCGGGCATTTGTCCTTTCGATAATGCATCAGCAGGGTTGTCATCTGTGCGCACGTGTCACCAATTTTGAATTTTCGTTTTTTGTTGTATTTGAGAGACGCGATTTGCGATAAACGTTTCTAAACGATGAGGAGAATTATTTATCCAAAAGTAAACGATGGTTGAATCGGTCCAAAAAACGGTCTTTCTTATGGAAACATTAATCGCTTCGTGTACTGCTGAGTACAGCTTCGCAAGTAGTTGCGCGCCGCAAAGCTCCAAATGTGCGATGTTGATAGTTTTTAAGGGGGCTACTCTAGATTTGGCACAAAGTAATTTAGTTTCAGAGTGACCTTGGCTATTTTCCGATCTAATATATATGCAAGCTCCGTAACCCTTCTCGCTCGCATCACAAAATCCATGCAGCTGAACGTCAATGGCTCCATCCACAACTACCTTCCTATCAAAGCGCAAGTCCCCAAGAATTGTTATTTCCGAATGAAATTCCATCCATGTTTTGTGTATGCAATTCGGTAATGACTCATCCCAATCTACTTTTAACTCCCAGAGTTTTTGCATGATTATTTTTGCGAATAAAATGATTGGTCCAAGTAAGCCTAGAGGGTCAAAAAGTTTGGCAATCTCAGAGAGTACCGTTCTTTTTGTGATTTTAGATTTTAGTAATGGAGAATGCACAGAGTAAATTATGCTGTCATTACTAGAGTTCCATGAAACACCCAGGGTCTTTAATGTTTTACTATCACTAAATTGCATTTTTTGATTGATGCTAGTATCTGGAATTCCTCGTAAGAGATTTATGTCATTTGAGGCCCACTGACGCATATTTAAACAACCGAGATTGAGCAGTTTTATGATACTATCCCGTATTTGAACTCCTTCTTCAATAGTTTCCGCTCCTGTGATGAGATCATCCACATATAGATCTCTTTCAAGAATGACAGCTGCCTTTGGATGTTCATGACCTTCATCATTTATCAATTGCTTAATAACGCGTGTCGCAAGATACGGGGAAGAATTTATTCCAAATGTGACCGTATTTAATTGAAAGGTTTCAAGATTCATTCCATCGTGTCGCCAAAAAATTCTTTGAAACCTTCTGTCTTCGTCTCGAATCTCAAATTGTCTATACATTTTTTCAATATCGTCTGTCAGTACATATTTGTGGAATCTGAATCGAAGTATGTGCGATAATATGTCATCTTGTAATGTGGGTCCTACCATTAGTGTATCGTTTAATGAAAGACCGGATTCAGATTTTGCTGAACCATCGAAAACTACTCTAATCCTTGTTGTTGAGCTACCCTCCTTAAATACAGCATGGTGTGGTAAATAGAAACCAAATTCCCCCTCATCCCGAATTGGCGACATGTGACCGAGTTTTAAATATTCTTCAATGATTTCCGAATATTGACTTCGCAGTTCGGGTTGATGTTTGAATCTTCGTTCGAGACTATTAAGGCGTTTTAGGGCTACGGATCGTGATTCTCCTAACTTCTCATGATTTTCTCGAAAGGGTAATGCTACTATGTATCGGCCTAAATGATTACGAGCTGTATGAATACGAAAATGCTCTTCACATGCAGTCTCTTCAGGAGAAAGGTGAATTTGACCGAAACCCTCTTCTAATTCCCAAAATTTAGAAATTTCAGACCTTAGCTCGGCCAAATTGCATTTTACCGTGCGTGATGCGGTGAGAGATGTGGAATCAACATTTCCGCCTATAATCCATCCGAGTTCAGTTTTTTGTAAAATTAAATCGCTACCCTGTTCAGATAATAT
>CAKNYM010036751.1:0-22625 GCA_932195095.1 Andricus curvator | reverse complement strand
CTCGCGCCATTTTTGGTCTCGCGCCATTTTTTGTCTCACGCGATTTTTTTTCTCCTGCGCGATTTTTTGTCTCACGCGATTTTTTCGTCCTGCGCGATTGTTTTCGTCTCGTGCGATTTTTTTGCCTCACACTTTTTTACATTCTCATTCTAATGAGAAGGTATTGGTTTTATGTAAAATTTGACATAGTCGGTTTTCATCAAATCTCCACGTTTTGAGACCCCCTGAGCCAGAAAAAACGGTTTTTACGAAGGTGTCTGTCTGTCTGTAGTCTGTAGTCTGTCTGTCTGTCTGTCTGTCTGTCTGTCTGTAGCCACGATAACTTTCGAAAAAATGATCAGATTTGATTGAGCTTTGGCACACTTTTTTATGGCCGAAAAATAGAGAACGAGTTCGTTAACCAGCTATTTTAGATGAAAATCCAAAAAGTGAGCACATTTTGAAAATTTTTGAGACCACTTTTTTGGAAGATTTGAAAATTCTATGTACGGTTATTAGTAGTACGCAAAATGACGAACAAAATATTCTTATGACTTTTCGTGATAAAAAAAAATTACTGGAGTTATAGCATTTTCAAAATTCCAAAAAAAAAACGAAAATGAACATTTTAAGCCGAAAAACGCACGATATGAGAAAAAGTCAAGAGGAGAAAAATGTTGATTTCTGAACACCCTATAATATTTTCATAACAACTTTTTGAATTTTTTGAAAAATAAAAAATTCAAATTTTGATCGCACAAAAAATTAATGAAAAATCAAAAAAGCCATTTTGCTGTAAAACTATGCAAGACACCAGAAAAGATTATCTTACCAAAATTGTGCACCTAAAAAAGATCTACAAACTTCTTATCATTCACTTTTTGATATGACGCGTAGTTTTTGTTTTATTCGTAAAAAACAGCATTGAAAATAGAAAAATCAAATTTTCAGACGAATATTACCAGCTACGAAAAAATGACCGAAACAAAATTTGTTCATCCAAGAAAGAGGTACAAATTTATTGTGACTCATGTTTCGATAGGATGCGTGGTTTTTGTTTTATTCGTGAAAATAACATTAACAGTAAAAAAAATCAAATTTTTGAAAAAACAATGCAAGGTACGAAAACATATAAATGAACAAAAATTGTGCATTCAAAAAAGACTTACACACCCGTAATCAATTTTTGTGGTAAGAATATATTCAAAATGAAAAAATTAATTTTTTTGATAAACGGCACAAGCTAAAATAAAATGTTAACTAATAAAATTTGTCGCCTGAATTATATCATTACTTTTCATTTGAAATCAAATACAAATTTAGTAATTTGTATATGAAGAACATATAATACGAAGCACAAAGTGCGCGCTCAGTGTATTTAGCAAATCGCACGCCGCAAGTGCGCTCAAACTTTTTTGTTTCTATCATACGGTTCAAATGATTTTCAAATCAAATATCGAGCGCGAAGCGCGAGTGTCTGGATGAGAATGTGTTCTTTAAGGTGGATAGAACCTTGAGTAAATAAAGTTCCTTTTCAGTCTAAAATAAAAACAAATTTAACAATCACTTAATATGTAGAGGTTTTGATAATTTTATAATATTTGCAAACAAACTTTTTCTTTTCATCGAAGTCGAACACGAAGTTCGAAAATCTAGAGGAGCCTAGCGTTAAGCGAGATGCAAATACGCCCGAGCGCGTAGCGCGAGGTGAATACATAATCGAGCGCAAAGCGCGAGATAAATATATGATCGAGCGCGAAGCGCGAGATCCAACAGTCGCGCGCCCTAGGCGCGCTCAAACTTGCGAGCGAAGCGAGCCGCGCGCGAAGCGCGCCATGAGAATGTGCCCGCGAAGCGGGCAGATTTTTTTTTAATTAAAATGTATTGTTAATATCCATTAAAAAATTTTATATTTAATAGTATCTTCTATCTAAAATAATAGAAAAGCAAGGGCAATATTTTTGATAATTGATGACAATTGATGTCTTCGCTTCAGAATTAATATATATAATATTTTTGTGCAATATATAAACAATTAAACCGTTGCGTTTTTTTAAAATACCACACCCCGACAAAAAATACCAACATAACCTATTATTGAACAAAGATTGTAAATATTCTATGAAATCTAAATGATTTTTATAACCAATAGCAATTTTAGATAAACAACACTAACAGAACATAAGAAAAAAGGGTTAATTATTGTAAATCATTCTTTAAAATCCAATTATTTGTAATTAAAAGTACTGATTTCCGGTACAAAACGCCAGAAAAACCAAACATTGTATACAAATTTGTAGCTAATGACTCTGGTTGATAAACTGAAAAATATTACGATTTTTTAAATTCAAAATATAAACTTTTGACTACAAAAACACTAAAATACCATAAAAAAAAGGATTGCAAATTGTAAATCTACTTTGAAATTTAATAACTTTTGTTTCTAATAACCGATGAAAATTGTTAACCTGGCCTAAAATTGTTTAGAAATTTGTTTTTTCTTATTAAAAATACCAATTTCCAACGAATAACACTCAGTAACTAACTTCAAAAGTTGAAAATCTTAATTGTTCGAATTATTTAAAATATCAACTTCTTGTGTAAAAAGTGAACATAATCTGAAATTGATAAGGATATTTAAATCTTTTTAAAAATATAATTTAAAAAAAAAACTAATTTCTGACAAAAAACAATAGCATAATCAAAAATTGTTCAAATATTCTAAATCTTGTTCAAATTATACCAATTTTTTTTTGAAATACCAATTTTTAATGTATATCGCTAATATAACCTAAAATTGTGCAAAAGGTTGACATAACCTGAGACTGTTCCAAAATTATAAATCTTTTTTGAACAGTAATGATTTTTGTTTCAAAATGCTAATTTTTGGTGTACAACGCTAAAGTAACCTGAAATTGTTGTAAAATCATGAGCCTTAAAAATCTAATTATTTTTGTTTCAAAATATAAATTTCCGGTAAAAATACGCTAACAAGACCGAAAAACGTAAATTCTAGAAAAATTTTTAATCTTTTAAGTCTAATCTTTTTTTATTTAAAATACCCATTTTCGATTTCAAACGATAACATAACATAAAATTGTTAAAAATTGGGTATCTTTTTTAGAATATATTTTTTCTATTAAAAATACCAATATACGACGAAAAATACTAACTAACCTAATCCAAAATTATTGAAAGGTTCTAAATCTTCTTTGAATTATAATGATTTTTGTTTTAAAATGACAGTTTTTGCTGTAAAACATTAACGTTACCTAAATTTTCCCAGAGTTATGAACTTCAAAAATCTAAATAATTTATGTTCAAAAATACTAATTTCCAGAGAAAAAAACAAACACAACCTAAAATTTTTAGAAACTTCGAATCCTTGAAACCTTATAATTTTACATTAAAATTTTTTTAAAATTTTTTAAATTTTTAAAATTTTCTTAATTTGAATGTTTAAATTTAACCGTGAAAAAATATTCAAAACACACATGTTTCTCAATTTGCATAAGGTTTCCTATTATTTTTCTTACTAAAAGGGTTTATTTGTAGATTTAATTTTCATAATTACATTAAGATATAAAACAACTTTAAGTTATACTTTTCATTTTTTAAGGTTATTTGTTTCTAAGGTTACATAAATATAATTTTCCTAAGATTCTTGAGAAAATTAAAAAAGATTTTTGAAAATTTCAGATATGTAAAATTAAAATTTTAACAAAAAAGTTAATCTTCAAACAAATAGTTTGAATTTTCAAATAAAAAACATAAATTCATAACGGAGAATGTAATAGTTTATATTTTTATCCAAAGATTTTTATTTTAAAGCGAAAACAGTCAAAATCATTAAAAAAAAGACAAATTTTCAACCTAACCAAAAAAGATTAAATATTTTCTGAAAGAGGCGAATTTTCTACGAATCAGTTTAATTCTTAACAGGAAAATATGACTTTTCATGAAAAAAGTTCATTGTAAACCAAATAGATGAATTTTCTCCCAAGAATGGTAATTTTATACCAAAAAATACCACTTATCTACTAAAATTATGAATCTTCAACCAGAAAAATAACTTTTTAACAAAATTGTTAAATTTTCAACCAAAAAGGATAATTTCTCAACGAAAAATGTAATAATTGATATTTCAATCCAAAATGATTTTTATTTTAAATAAAAAACAATTGAATTCATCAAAAGAAAAACAAATTTTCAATAAAATATTTGAATCCTCAAGTAAGAAGATGAATCTTCAATCAAACAAGCAAATTTTTAACAAAATAGTTTAACTTTTAGCCAAGTAGTTGAATTTTCAAACAAAAAAGATGAATTTTCAACGAAAAATATAATAATTGACATTTAAACTAAAAAATATTTTTATCATCAATCAAAAAGAATTTAATTTATGCAAAAAGACGAAATGAAAATTTCGATTAACTATTTATTTTTTAATAAATATAATTTTCCTAGGTTTCTCGAGAAAATTTAAAAAGAGCTTTGAAGATTTCTGATATGTTGAAAAAGTATCTAGAACATTTCTAAGAAAGAATTTTTTTAATATACAGAATAATACAAAATTTTCAGAAAAATTTAAGTTAGTTGAGAATATATTTAGGACATTTTAGCGCTTGACATTTTTTTTTAATATTCTATAAATTTTTAGAAATCTTTAAAAGTTTTAAAATATTTTGAATCTCTTTAAAACTGATAAAATTCTTAAATATCTTTCAAACTGACTCAAATTATGCTTAAAATTGTCTCAAAATCTTGCGGATCCATTTTTGAACATTGTGGACATCTTTTTTAATGTTTTGAAATCTTTTTAAATATTCTCTTAAAATAAATGTCGCAAAACAAATTTTAAGTACATTTTTTTATTCTGATGAAATCTTTCAATCATCTTAAAAACCTTCTAAATTTTTTGTTCGTAATCTTGAAAAATATACAGTTTGTTTGAAATTTGTTGAAATCTTCTCAAAATTTAAATTATTTTAAAAACTTTTAAAAACTTCGAAATATCTCTTTAAATAATTTAAAGTTTTATTAAAATTTTTTAAAAGCCTTCAAAAATTAATTAAAACATTTGGTCTAGTGCCAAACAGAATTGCTACATTTATTATTAAGGAATAATTTGCAATGTTAATTTTCTCTCTTTGAAAGAAATTTGTAGAATTAAAATTCCTTATTTGGAAATTGTGATTTAAAAATTTCCAGAAAATTCAAAAGAACAAACTGAAAACAGCCACTTGAAGTCATATTCACGCAGTATGCAAGCAATCAGGTATTCAATAACAATAAGTACCAGATTTTCGATAATTTTGTCCCACCTATTTTTTAGATAAAAATTGTATGAATAAACGAAAAATATTTGTATTATTAAATATCACTTGTTTAAAAGCTAGGGTCGATTTTAAATAAATCTTTCTTTTTTTTTGTTACAGATTAACTATGTGAAGTGACGTGTTTGGAACAAATATTAATAAATTGTGAGTGTTTTTATTTAGATTTTATTGACGAAATTGAATACAGAAGTTCTTTCTAGTGTGTGCAACTAATATGAAAAAATGTCGTCACTTGTCCAAAGGGATCTCGGGTCTCATAAGAAAAGAGATTCCACCGACAGTAATGCATCGAGTTACTTAGTGGTGAGTTTTATCGCTATTATAATCAATATATTATCTATAAAACATGTATCTTTGCAGATTATAATTTTACAAATTCGTATATAAAATTAAAACTTCAATTAATTAATATTTGGAAAATGTTATTACAATTTAAAGATTTTCACGTCCGAGTTTTTAAAATGTTTAATTGATACAAATTTCAATGTTAAAACGAATACTTCGGACAAGTAATTTGTAAAGAATAATAAAAATTTTGCCTCAGTCCGGATTTGAACCGGGAACGGCACAATCTAGGAGTGGAGCGTTATCCAATTACGCCAACGAGGCCTCAGCAGACCTTATCTTGTTCTCCATAGCTACCTTTTTTACAGGGAAATACTATATGTATTTCTCAACTGCGACAAATTTACAATTTTTTATCAACGCAGGTTCAATCTAATTAATATTTGGAAGATGTTATTACCATTTAAAGATTTTAACATTAGCTATGGAAAACAAGAAAAGATCTGCTGAGGCCTCGGTGGTGTAATTGGTGAACCCTTCACTCATGTAGATTGGCGCTCCCGGTTCAAATCCGGACTGAGGCAGATTTTTTCTTGTTCTTGAAAAATTATGTGTCCGGATTACTAGTTTTGAAATCAAAATTTGTATTAATTAAACATTTTGAAAACTCGGAAGTTAACATCTTTAAATGGTAATCACATCTTCCAAATAATAATAATAAGTTTAAACCCACGTTGATCAAAAATGGTACATTTGTTACAATGAAGAAAGACGTATAGTATTTTCCTATAAAAAAGGTAGCTGTTAAGAACAAGAAAAAATCTGCTCACGGATACCGGTGTTCCCTGTTCAATTCCGGGCTGAGGCAGATTTTTTCTTGTTCTTTAAAAATTATTTGCCCGAGTTAATCGTTTCAACATCGATATTTATATTAATTAAACTTGAATTAAGTAAAAGTTTGATGACTTTACAATTAGGCTTTTAAATTTTAATTAGTCCATTACCATATGAAATTAGATATACCCATAGGTTTAACGGTGATGGCCAAAAATTGGACAATATAAACAATGAGATTTTCGAGAAAAAAATTCCGAACCCCCTGAAATATATATTTTTTAATTAAGGATAACCCAAGGGAGTGGCAGGACATGCGACTATGATAAAAAAAGAATCTAGAATTTCCTCGTCCTTTCCTATAAAAAGGGACGAGTAAATGAATAATTATTGATTGTTTAAATAATTGGAAACTGTCTGTTACAAAAAATAACACTCTTTACATGCATTAAGTGCCTCATTAATACCAGAAAATAGTAATTTTTCAAGATTTACAGAGAAAAAAAATGTTCAAACAAATTAAAATTGTTTAAATAATTGCAAACTGTCTTTTAAAAAAATGTCACTCTTAAAATTCATTGTATTTTCGTAATTAATTCCAGAAAATAATAAGTTTTCTAGATATACAGGTCAAAAAATGGTTTAAAGAAATGGAAATTGTTTAAATAATAGCCAAATATCCTTAAAAAATATTACTGTGAAAATTCCTTAATTGTGTTATTAATTTCAGAAAATAATCACTTTTCAAAATTTACAGGGGGAAAAGTGTTGAAAAAAATGCAAATTGTTTAAAGTAGTGCTAAATATTTTAAACAAGAAAAATTACTCTTGCAATTCATAAACTGTATCGTATATCCGGAAAAATTATAACTTTTCATGATTTATAGGAGAAAAAATAATTTTCAACCAGTTGAATTTAACTAAAAAAGACGAATTTTAAACGAAATAGTTCAATCCTACATTAAAATCATGACGAATTTTCAACAAAATACATACATTTTTTACCAAATAGTTGAATTTTCAACTTAAAAAGGATAAAATTTCAACCAGAAATGGAATAGTTACCTTTTCAGTTAAAAAATTATTATTTCACAAAAAAATCGATTTTCCAACAAAATAGTGAAATTTTTAGATAGATAGTTCAATTTTCAACAAAAAATATGAATTTTCAACAAAAAAGTTAATTTCCAACCGAATAGTGCAATTTTCTACCAAACTCTTGAATTTTCAAACCAACAAGAAGAATTTTCTGCAAAACAGTTGAATTTTCAATCTGAAAATATGGATTTTCAACAAAGAACTTCATTTTCAAACAAATAGTTGAATGTTCAGTTTAAAAAATTAATTTTTGCCCAAAAGAAGAAAAGTTTAAACAAATTAGTTCAATTTTCATGCAAAGATATGAATTTTCTACTAAAAATATGATTTTTAAACAAAAAAAGTTCATTTCTAACCGAATAGTGCAATTTTATACCAAACTGTTGAATTTTCAAACCAACAAGAAGAATTTTCTGCAAAACAGTTGAATTTTCAATCTGAAAATATGGATTTTCAACAAAAAAATTCATTTTCAAACAAATAGTTGAATGTTCAGTTAAAAAAAATTAATCTTTGCCCAAAAGAAGAAAACTTTAAACAAATTAGTTCAATTTTCATGCAAAGATATGAATTTTCTACTAAAATTATGAATCTTCGGCCCAAAAAATGAATTATTAAGAAAGTAGTTCAACTTTCAATCAAGGAGTTGAATTTTTAACCTAAAAAGGTGAATTTTTATTTAACAATATAATAGTTGATATTTCAACAGAAACAGATTTTAATTAAAAATAAAACTCAATTGAATTTAGCCAGAAAAGAGGAATTTGCAGCCAAATAGTTGAATTTTCAACTAAAACGATGAATCTTCAATTTTAAATCAAGTAGTTGATTTTTCAAAAAAATAAATAAATCCTTAACAAAACATGTAATGCCTGATATTTCAACCAAAAAGGGTTTTTATTTTAAGTAAAAAACAGTTAAATTTGACCAAAAAACTGAAATTTTCAACAAAATAGTTGAATCCTCAACCAAAACAGGTCAATTTTCAACCAAGCAGTTGCATTTTTAACCAAAAAGGATGAACTTTTAACTAAGAAAATTAATTTTCTATTAAAAAAGAAGAATTTTCAACAAAATTCATGAATTTATATTCAGAAAAGATCCATTTTCAATTTAAAAAATAAATTTTCAACCAAAAGTAGAAGTTACATTTTCATTCAAGAAAACTAATTCTGAAACAAAATAAAACGAACGAATTTTCAGCACAATAGTTCAATCTTCAACCAAAAGGTAGATTTTTTCAACCAAGAAGATCAATTGCTTACCAAAAAAGACGAATTATCAACATATATATTAATTTTCAACCAATGACTTGCGTTTTTAACTAAGAAAAATTTGCTTTCAACGGAATAGTTGAATTTTTAACTAAAAAAGATCAATCTTTAACAAAAAATGGAATAGTTAAATTTTCAGTTTAAAAAATTGATTTTGAACCAAATAGTCGAATTTTTAATCAAATCAGGTGAATTTCGAACCCAAAATATAATAGTACACTTTTAAACAACAAAAAATAGTTTTTAACTAAGAATAGTTGGATTTTCTTATTGGTTCGTATTAATTCAGTTCAAATTTAAGCGAAAAAATGATAAAAAGGAGAAGTTTCTTGAAAACAGGGGGAAAAATAAGAATTTTTGAACAAAGAGGAAAAGAGGGGAATAGGGGAAAGAGTATGAAGTTTGAAACATACAAGTGATTTTCAAACTTATTAACACTAAATAATTTAATTAAAAGTATGGATAAAGTTCCGAATAGTGGTTACCTCCGATTTATTTGGCACTACGTATACTCACGTATTTTGATGCACTGATTACGAAAGTCAACGTGAAAATTGGCGACAAGGACGTTTTCATGGTAAAAACCATATGAAACCCCATAAAAATCATGATTTTTCGTTTATCTTAGTAAATACGAAGAATTTAAAGAAATGTTTCAAACAAAAGTTTTGGCTAGTATAAAAATACATCTTTTTTGTATCATACACTTTTTGCCTAGAACCATTATTTTCCAAGAAAAAGAGGATTGCGTTGGAAAAACGATAAAAACAAGAAAACAGTTACAGATATGCGTTCGGTCACGCTTGTCCCTTCTTTCCCTTTCTTTCTCGTCCCTTTTTCGTAAATAGTCAGTAAATGCGTACCCCCCCCCCCAACTTTAACCTGCAAAGGGGGAAGAGTGTAACAGAACGCATTTTCGTAACTAGTCAGTATATGTGTATCCCCCCCCCACCTAAAACCGGGAAAAGGGGACGAGCGTAACTGAACTCATTTTCGTAAATGCGTAAATTTTCCAGTAAATTTTTATTTCTGGGCTCATTTTTGGAAAATCTTATTTTTCTTGTTAAAAAATGATTTTAGAGAAAAAATGTACTGAACACAAAAGATGGATTTTTTTATGCTCTACAACTTTTATTAAAAATATTTTTCAAAATTCCCATTATTTACGGAAATAAATGGAAAAAACCATGATTTTATGGGTTTTTCATGGTTTTCGTCATTAAATTCAAATTTGCGCCAATTTTCACTATGATATGCGTAATCAGCGCATCAAAATACGTAAGTATACGTAGTGCCAAATAAATCGGAGGTAACCACTATTCGGAACTACACCCAAAAGTATTTTCATACTAGTATCAAATCATTTTATTAACTTATTATTCATTATTCGATTGACACAATTGTTTCAATTGCTTCTATTTTTTTCACTTTTGAAAAACTTTCAATTAAAAAATGATAAATTTGTAATGGTTTAAATATTTGGTGAAAGCGAATCATTATTAAACAGTACTATTATTTATAATAACATTTTTTCATCATTCTATTTAAAAGTATTTTTCAAATATTTGTGTGAGAAAAAATGTTGAACTCTGACCAATAGTGATGAGACAATCAGGAACTCCATTCACTTCCTGTCACGGAACGACATTGCGTGCAGGATTGTACAATACGATTACGAAATTCCATATGAGCGATACATCTGTATTTGGTAAATCCAGTAATATTGTGGTTACATAAAATACCCTGTCATCGCATTTGTTCTTGTAGAATGTCTAAAATAAGCGAGATTTTTCATTGTGAGGACGAAAATTGTGGAAGGCACACAGAAGCAACACTTCCGCGATAAGACGACATTTGTCAAGAAACAAACGATCGCGAGAGAAGAAGTCGTGTTTCCTCCCCTAGCACGTGTCCCTATCCTATAGTTGAAAAAGTTTCCAGCCCCTTCCGCTAAAAGATATTGCATCCATTTCGTTATTATCACCACCTTTTTCCTCCTTCAGAAGGATATTGTCGCGTGAGACAGAAAACTTTCATATTTTTGTTGCATACATTTCAGGATGGAAATATTTTCTGTATTAAAATTTTGTTTTTATTAATTTTTTATTTAACAACAAAGTCAACGTTACAATTTTTCTTATTTTCATATTAACAAGTTAGTAAGTGAAAGTGCTATTTCAAGTTTAAAAATACGATAGATACGATAGATATGCGCAAAAATAATGCTTATTAGCATCGGTTTTATGATTTTTTAATACCTGATAATAATTGCTAATTGTGTAAATAACCCTTTTAAACAAATACAGATTATCGTCAATTTTCCATCGGCAGATTTCGCTTTTTCAACGGAATCAATTTTAAATTGCCTAGAAAAATCCTTCCCTTATGATAATTCATTAACGAATAATAATTGTTTATTTTATGAAAAATTTTATAAACAAATTCGCAACAGAAAAAAATTCAGACAGAAAACTTTCCTATTTTTGTTGCAAACATTTCAGGAAACATTTCAGAGAAATTTAAATACGAAATATGAACTTAATATTTATATAACCGTCAATCGACCAATGAATTATAAGTTAAAACTATTTGATACTAGTATGAGAATGCTTTCAATTAAATTATTTAGACTTTAGAATTATTTAGAATTTGAACGGAAATAAAAGAACCCAATAGGAAAATCCAAATATTCTTGGTTAAAAGTGAATTTTTTGTTGTTGAAAAGACTACCATTATATTTTTGGTTCGCAATTAACCTCCTTTAATCTAGATTTTTACTATTTGATTGAAAATTGAACTGCTTTGTTGAAAATTCGTTTCATTTTTTGTTGAAAATTCATCTTATTTGATCTAAAATTTGTCTTTCTTGGTTGAAAATTCAAGTACTGGGTTGAAAATTCAAAGCTTTGATTGAATGTTAAAATCTTTTTCTTGAAAATTCAATTTTTTATGAAGATTCATAATTTTAGATGAAAATTGATCTCTTTGGTTGCAATTTTAACCAATTTGCTAAGAACTCATTTATTTTTTTGTTTGAGAATTAATTTTCTTCGTTGAAAATGTAACAAATCCATTTTTGGTTTAAAATAAATAATTTAAATTGAAAGTTGATTTTCTCTGATTGGAAATTCGTCTTTTCTGGTGAAATTAATATTCTCGGTTAAAAATTCATCCTTTCTTGATAAAAATGCAACTACTTGGTGGGAAGTTCATCAGTTTAGTTAAAAATTCAACTATTTGGTCGAAGTGAACTTTTTTGTTGTTGAAAACTTAACTTTTTTGTAGAAAATTTGTCTTTTTGGCTTGAAAATTCAACAATAGAAAATTAAAAAATGTGTTTGCAAATTAACTTCTTTGTGGAAAAATGTTATTTTTGGTTTGAAATTCAACTACTTTGATAGAAAATTAAAATATTTGGTTAAAAATTAAACTATTTGAATATTCAATTATTGTATTGCAAATTCGTTTTTTTTTATGCTACAAATTTAAGTATTTCCTATTAAAATGCAACAATTTTGTTAAAAAGTCATATCTTTTTGGTTGGAAATTTAACTACTTGGTTGAAGGTTTAACTACTGTGTTAAAAATTCATTTTTTTGTTCAAGGTTCATCTTTTTGGTTGATAATTGAACTATTTTGCTAAATATTTGTTTCATTTTTGGTTTAAAATTAATTTTTTAACTGAAAATTTAACAATTCCATTTTTAGTTAAATTTTTTTTCAGTTAAAAATTCAGCTATTTGGTTAAAAGCCCTTTTTTAAATTTAAGTACTTGGTTGAAAATTAAGGTATTTAGTTGATAATTTGACTTTTTTGGTAGAAAATTAATGTTCTTAGCCAAAAATTCAACTTTTTGTTGAAAATTCAACTATTTGGTTGAATATTGAACTCTTTTCTTCAAATTTTATTTTTTTTCGTTGAAGCATAATTTTAGTTAAAGATTCAACTATTTGGTCTTAAATTAAATTTTTTGTTGAAACATTATATTTTCATGTTGAAAATTCAACTGTTTTGTAGAAAATTCGTCTTTTTGACTTGAAAATCCAACAATTTCGTAAAAAATCCACATATTTTGTTAAAATTTCATCTACTTGGGTAGAAAATTATTCTTGTTTGTTAAGCATTTTTCATTTTGCTTGAGGATTTCACTATTTTGTGACAAATTCTCGGTTTTTCAGTTGAATTCAACTGGTTGGAAATTCTTTTTTTTTTGTTTTATGAAAATTCGTGTTTTCAACTGAAACTTTAGCGATTCCATTTTTGGTTGAAATTTTTTTTTTAGTTGAAAATTTAACTATTTCGACGAAACTTCACATTTCTTGATTAAAAATTAAGTTTCTTGCTAAAAATCATTCTTTTCCAGTTTAAAAGTCAACTGTTTTCTAAAAAATTCGACTTTTCAGCTTGAATTTGTTAAATTTTTGTTAAAAATTCGTCTACTTGGTTAGAAAATTAATCTTCTTTGTTAAAAATTTATCTATTTGGTTGAGGATTTAATTATTTTGTTGAAAATTCGTCTAATTTAGTTGAATACAATTGGTTGATAATTCGATTCTTTTAATAGTAATTTCTGAATCTCAAAATTTAATTATTCCATTTTTGGTTGAAACTTGATGTATTTTGTTACAAATTCGGCTTTTGGTAGATAATTAATCTTCTTGGTTGAAAATTCAGCTATTTGTTAAGTAAATTGAAATATTTTGTTGAACGTTTAATTATTTTGTTGAAAATTTACCTATTTTGTTAGTCATCTTTTTTCTTCGATAATTTAGACTTTTTGATGGAAAATCGTGATTTTGAATTGAAAATTCGCCGCATGCAAATTTTTTCAAACCCCTTAAAAATTCTTAAATTCTTCTTAAAAATTCCTTCTAAAATTCCCTAAAATATTTCTAACCCTTTGATATACCATCAAATTAATTAAATCAATTGAAAACTCCATGGAATTGTTAAAAATACCCTAAAATATTTCAAATCCTTCAGAATCTTTTGAAATACATTAACATTTTTTGAAGTTCCTAAAAAGTCCTTGGAATTAAAAAAAAAACTTAAAAAATTTCAAATCTCTTTAAGTCCCTTAAAATTCTTTAAAACTCTTGTATATTCCTCAGAATTGTGATAAATACCCTAAAATCTGTCAAATTTTTTGAAATCCCTTCGAATTATTGACATCAATTAAAAATTCTTTAGAATCTGTTAAAATGTCTTATAATCTTAAAAATGCTTTGAAATATTTTGAAATTCCTTGAAACTTTATAAAGCACTGAAAAATTCCTTGGAATTTCTGAAATTATCCTAAAATGATTAAAATTCTTTAAAATGTTTGAAAATACCTTGAAAAATTTGAAAATCTTTGAAACCCTACGAAATCCCTCAATTCTTATATTTAAATTCTTTCAAAATTTATGAAAAAATCTTGAGAGCCTTTTATTCCATTAAAATCGTTGAAAGATCCGAAAACCTTATAAAATCCCTTGGAATATTTAAAAATATTTGTAAACCTTATAGGTTCTATGAAAAAGTTCCATAACTTCCGAAATTCTAGGAAATTCTTCAAAACCCTATAAAAATTGGTTTGAATCCCTTAAAATAATTCAAATCTTTGGAAGTCCCTTGAAATCTTTTCGTAGCTGTTGAAAAATCCTTGGAATTTTTTTGAATATTCTGAAGTCTTTAAAATCCTCTGAAATCCCTTCAAATTATTGATATATATTTAAAATATGTTGGAATCCTCAAAAATACCCTAAAATATTTCAAAAGAATTCAATAAAATTCAGAAACAGGTATAGACTTGATTTCAGTAGACCAACGAATTTCCGTGACTTTGCCATGATTTATAGGCTTCCTTTGACCTGCGGCCACCCTGTAGTATATTACATAGGAGATGAAATATTGTTTCAAAATTGACACGCAGAGACATTTTTAACATAATTGTAATTCGCAAAGTGCAACGACGTGTTAGGCACACCTTGTATGCGACTCTGTAATTTTGCAATTACATGCCCAGCGTATTTTATCTCATTTTCTCCACTTTTTCTTCTTTTGTGATCGTAATAAGCAATCCCAGCATGCATCGTGCTTTCTTTACCACGAGAGTCGTCAGAATGTCTTACCAGTGCGGAATTCAAATTGTTTCATTGCCAGAACCTCGCCTGTGATAGTCGGATCTCCATGCCTGTCTCTTCTCCTCTTACTTTTATTATTCTGTGCCATGCGAACGTGTATGCATTGCGAATCAGAAATCAAACCGTTTTACAACCCTGTTTGAGAAGACTTGATTCCTTTCTTAATAAAAAAAAACGACATATAATTGGCGTATTAATGAATCTATAGAATTTTCTATGGACAGTAATGATATTTGAAAGCCAAATCAAATATAAAGATCAATAACAACCCCTTCACCTCTTCCTCTCATCAATTATTTCCCATTACCACCTTCCTTCTACCTTCTTTTCCTTCACATTTTTCCCCTACATCACCCTCGACCCCTTTCCACCCCTATCCCTTTTTCACTCCTTTCTCCCCCTGCTCCTCCTCCTATCACTCCTTCTCCTTGCCCACCTCTCGTCATCCCATCCCTAACCGAACCCAACCTCTTAAATCTCCTCCATTATCCCTTCACCTCAGTCGCAAGCCCTACCCCTCCCTAGTCCCTTCTCTGCACCTCAACCCTTTATTTTTCCCTAGCCACCGCCCTTCATGACCCCCTCCCCACTCAATACCCTCCCACTCATTTCTTCCTTCCCCTTTTCCTAGCAAATACAATTTTTTCAGATTATCAATATTTCTCCTCGAGTTCTGTATATTATAAATAATCGTACAAAATTTAAACCTAAGTTAGATCACGACTAGCTGGAACCAGTTTTGACTGAGATTTCCGTATCTCATCCTTTACTCCTATTCGCCCCTATCCCTTTCCTCTCATATTACCCCCTGCTTCTCCTACCCTCCCTCCTTTCCCGTACTCACCGCTCACAATCCCATCCCTAACCAAACCCACCCTTCTTTGCACCACCAAGCTCTCACCATCTTGACTCAAGTACCGTACCTCATCCTCCGCCCCTTTCTGCCTCTATCCCTTTCCTCTCATATCGCCCCCTGCTCCTCATACCCTCCACCCATATCCTTACCCATGCCTTACTCCTCATTCCTAAACCCAAACCAATCTTCCTTCGCACCACGTACCTCTCCCCATCTTGACTGAAGTGCCCTACCTCATACTACACGCCCTTTATACCCTATCCCTTTCCTCTTATATCAACCCCTGCTCCTCATACCTTCCCTCCTATCCCTTAACAACCCCTCGCACTTCCATCCCTAACCCATTAAAACCTCATTCGCGCCACCTACCTCTCCCCATCTTGACTCAAGGGAGCTTACTCATCCTCCACCCCTTTCAGCCTCTATCCCTTTAAGCCACTATCCCTTTCCGACCATATCCCTTTCCTCTCATTTGGTTCCCTGCTCCTTATACCCTCCCTCCTTTCCCTTACCCACCCCTCGCACACCTATTCCTAATCCAATCCACCCTCTTTCGCACCACCTACGTCTCCCCATCTTGACTGAAGTGCCCTACCTCATCCTTCACTCCCTTTAATCCCTATCCCTTTCCTCTCATATGGCTCCCTGCTCCTTATACCCTCCCTCCTTTCCCTCACCCACCCCTCTTACACCTATTCCTAATCCAACCCACCCTCTTTCGCACCACCTACGTCTCCCCATCTTGACTTAAGTGCCCTACCTCATCCTCCACTCCCTTTAATCCCTATCCCTTTCCTCTCATATGGCTCCCTGCTCCTAATACCCTCCCTCCTTTCCCTTATCTACCCCTCGCACACCTATTCCTAACCCAACCAACCCTCCTTAGCACCACCTACTTCTCCACAGTGCCTTCTCTGTATCTCAATCCTTTATATTCCCTCACCCCTTCCTTCATAATTCCTTCCCCACTCTATACCCTCACACTCCTTTCCTCCTTCCCCTTCAACTTTCTCAGCCCTTACCCCTCCAGTTTGTTCAATAACAACCCATAGCAATGGTTGATAAAGGACTGTTATTCTCAGAAAATACCATTTTTTTAGGTTCTCTAATATTTCTCCTCAAGTGCTGTATATTATACATTTTTGTAAAAAATTTGAGCCTACTTTGGATTACGACTAGCTGAAACCAATTTTGACTGAAAAGTGATAGCCCATCCCAATTTTTTTCTGAATATGTTTTGAGGATGCCTTTCGAGTATTTTAAGCTATAAATTAAGGGTGGAATTACAGAACTAGGTGACCATAATTTTTTCCAAAATGGGTTCATTGCATCCAAAATTCTTATAAAATTAAATACATGTTGTGTTGAAAGGATTTGTTCGAAATCTCATTTTCTAGTATAGCAATAAGAAAAAAAAAAGTTTAAATTTGGTTAAAGGTTAGTGAAGTAGTAATTTTAATATTCCTTTAAGCACTGATATTTCCTGCAATTATTATTATTCACTGAAAAAAAGTTTTTTCTTCTTTTTTATCGGCCTTTCAACCAAAAAAAAATGTCTATGGTACTATTTTATCGTAACCTTCAATCTTGATTTTCTCGAAATAGAACAATTTTTTTCAATCAAACCTTTTTTTATTCCTATCCAGCATCCCCATTGCTCAGGAGCAATTTTTTTGTAAAATATTGGAAATTCGATTTTAGTCAGTTTCTTTGAAATTCTAATCTCAAAATTCTTGGACAATTTACTTGGAATTGGGTAACTTTTTCAGATCAAATCTCTTTTACCCGCAATCAGAAACTAAATATCTCTGGAGACATTTCTTATTTAAACTGAAAATGGCACTTTTAATCGCAATCCGTGGTCGAGCTTGCTTTAATTTAAGGTGGACTTTTGTTTTATGAAATTTAAGAATTCTAAATTAGATTATAATCAAATTCAAAATCCTAGTTAAGGTCCAATACTCAAGTTAATGTATAGAATTCCTGAAAATAAAAAAAGAATCCAACGATCAAATTTGGACAACCACCACAAAATGCTCTTAACATTGTTATTGCAATTCCTAAGAACAAAAAAAAATTGGTTTCTTTGGACAAAAATAAAAAGGAGGAAAGAAAAATGAGAAGGTAACCAAACAAATCCCCTTCCTTCTGTTTTTTATTTTTATTATTATCAAATGACAATATGAAAGAATGGGTGCTGTATGAGCATCGGAACGTTGGTAAATATTATAAATGCTTTCATATTGTGATTTGATAATAATAGGAGCATTTTGTGGTGGTTGTCCAAATTTGATCGTTGGATTCTTGTTTTATTTTGTTTTATGGTAATTTCGATTTTGCAGAATATTCTTTCGCTCTTTTGAAAAATTGACATTTTGTTGATTATCTAGTACTATACTGCCACCCTTCAAATGCAAGAAATCGTTGGGTCTCTTTTTAAGGAACTAGAACATTGTGCGCGCTACGCGCGCAATAATTAACCTTTCTTTAGAAAAAAAACTCGGTTCATTTTCCAATATTTTGTTTATTTTTATATACAAATTTTATTTTTAACCTTCAAGATTAAGAAAAATATCCCATTATTTATGTTCATGTTTACACTGAGATAAATTCCAGATTATTGTTAAATAACAGTCAAAATGGTATTTTTACAATAAAAGAAAAATAACTATTTTCGCATATTTTCATCGCACTATTTACATTTAAATAATAATTTTGAAAACCAAAACTTACCACAACCGGTTAATCTTTGCTAGTTCTATTGAAAATTATCATTTTTCAATATGAATACATTTTAGAAAAACAGAAAAATGTGGAATTTACAAGGTATTTAAATAAGTTCTTGCTCAAATCATTCATGTTTTATTTGACATTATTTGGTTGAAAATTTCTGTATGTTTTTTAAACGTTGTCTTTTATGGTAGATTATGTCAATCTTCTTCATGACTAATTCACTTTTTTGTGTAAAAAATTCATTTATTTTGTTAAAAATTGATGTGTTTTGGTAGAAATTTAATCTTTTTGGTTGACTATTTTGTTGAAAATTCATCTATTTTGTTGAATTTTTTTTGTACAACATCCTTTCTTTCAATTGAAAATTCAACTATTGGGTTAAAAATTCATTCTTTTTGTTGGAGATTCTTTTTTTTTTAGTTAAAAAAATAATTTGTTTACTCCAAAATTGAACTATTTTGTTGAAAATTCGTTTTTTTTTTGTGAAACTGAATTTTTCTAATTTCATCACTTGAAAATTCAGCTATTAAGATGAAAATTTCTATAGTTTTTAACAAAATAAATGAATATTCAACCAAAATGGTGAATTAGTCACCAAGAAGATTAATATTCTGGACTAATTAGCCTCTTTGGTTGGAAATTCCTTTACAAATTTAAAATTTGTTTCAAAGTTCATGTATTTAAAAAAATTAATATTCTTGGTTGAAAATTCATCTTTGTGATTGAAAATTAGTTTTTTTATTTAAAAATTAATTTTTTAACTAAAAATTTAACTATTATATATTTCGTCGAAAAAAATATTTTTTGATAGACATTTAATCTTCATTTAAAATGAAATAAAATGAAATGATCAAAATTCATTTATTTTGTTGAATATTCATTTTTTTGGTTAAAGATTCATTATTTTAGTTAAAAATAAGTTTCTTTAGTTAAAAATTTAAACATTTTGTTGAAAATTAGTCTTTTTGTTGAAAATGAATTTTTTTAATGAAAATGTGGCTATTCCATTTTTGTTAGAAAATTGATTTTTTAAAGTTGAAAATTCACTTCTTCACTTTTTTATTGTATTCTTCATTTTCAACTACTTTATTAATCAATTGTAATAATTAATCCAGAAATTTTGACTTTTGAAATTTGCGGCTACTTGAATTATCGAGTTATCGAATCTTGCTCCCGATTCTCGACAGCTGATTGGCTGATTCTACTGTGACCTGCTGTGACTTACATTATATGTCAATTGGTAACTGAATTGACCAATAGGGTTTAGGGACTACGCATGAAGTTAGCCGAAATGCATATACTTTTTATAATAGGATCTTAATTTTTTTCGGGATTATTAAGTATATTTTCGTTGAAATTACTGGAAATTTAATTTTTATTGGTATAAACCCTCTATTTTGGCATCCGAAAAAAATCTTCTGGTAGTTAAATATCATGTAACATCAAAAGGCTTTCACATTTTTAAAAACAGACGCAAAAAGTCACTTCATATCAAATTTTTTGTTTTCAGTCGATTCCATGCCTAAATATTTAGAACAAGAATTAAAAGTGCCTCCAGAAGTGATTTTTTATTACAAAATTGGCTTCAAACAAAATTTAATTTTAGTTTTCGTTTCATTCATGTTTAAAATAAAAGTTGCACTCTTGTCAGTTAAAGCATACTAAATGATAATGTCATGATCACTTACAAATTTGATTTTTAGGACACAATAAGAACGGAAAATTTAGTCTGCTTCAAATAATATGAGTGCAACTTTCATTTTAAAAGTACAGGGCATGAAATATTTTACAAAAACTAAAATTGAATTATTTTTATGCCAATTTCTCAACAAAAAATTCACTTCTGGAAATCATGTCTCCAATCAAAATTCAATTTCCCGTGATTTCAACGAAAATATATTTAATAATCGCAAAAAAAATAAGATTACTTAAGCAAGGACCCAGCGATTTTTTTATTTATCACTTAAAATAGTCGGGAGGCATCCCCAAAACATTTTTTTTTTAACTATCTAAACCTTAAAAATGATTCGAACACGTACGTTAGTTCTCTCCGACAAACGATTTTTAATTATTGATGCATTATAGACCCAAAAAGAAGAAACAAAATTTGACCTTCTTTTTTGAAAGCAGTCGTTTTTGCAAAATTATGGCGTATCAATCTTCCGGGCAGTCGATTCCATTTCAAATTGATTTAACCGATTCGTTAATTAAATGGCGTGACCTAGGAGCTGGTCGATGTCGCATTCAGAAATTATCGGTGTCGCGAACGACGATTGATGCAATATTAATTATAAGCGTTAGTGATCGATCAAAATTCGTACTGAAATGGATGGTCGAGCAGGCCTTTTAAATCCCATTTACATACTGGTCGGGCGCTTGTCTTGCAAAAACGAGAAGCGAATTAATCTTATCCGGCGCCTGATTTTCTGCACGACTTCAATACACCTGATTGCTACGTGTTCGACTCACGAAATTCACTTTCATTCAAATATATCATATATTTAACATGTTTAAAAAAGAAGTGCGTAGTCGCTTGTTCGAATTTTTCATCGAAATTTGAACACTTTTGAACAATGGATTTTTCGCAATAGAAAAAGAATCTAATCTTACATCAAACCGGCTTGATTTCCTTATATTATTACATTTTTCAAATCAAAATTATTCCTTTTTTTGGTAGAAAAGTGAAATCAAAAGCCAATTCGATTTATTCGAATCAATCGAATTTCAAAGATTCGACTTGACTTTTGGCTCCATTTTGCTCCCAAAAAATGAGTAATTTTGATTTTTTAAATTGTAATAATCTTTAGAGAATTAAGTCGATTTGATGTAGAGCTAGATTTTTTCCTATTTGAAAAAATCCAATGTTGCAAGAGTGTCCCTTTTCATGGAAAAATCGAAGAAACCACTGCCCACCTCTGTGTTGAAACTAAAGTTTCTTTGCTTCAAAATGTTAAGTTCGAAAATATTTGGTATGTGATTTCTTAACTTTTGGAGGTTTCCAATTTCACAATTTTTTAGTTTCAAATTCAAATATGAAAAATTTCAGGAAAATTTGACTACTAAATTTGTAAAAATAGCGAAATTTCATATTGAATAGTAATTAGTAATTTTATATTTAAACATTCTAAATTGTTTGGTTTCAATTTTAAACGTACAAAAATATCTGGTTTTTTAAATTCTTCGAAATCGTAGAATATCAAATTGAAGGACAATAATTCCTCAAATTCAAGCCTTAAAAATAAACGATTTTAGAACCAAGCATTAAAATTTTAATTGTTTTTCATTTAACAATGTTCAACAATACTAAACATTTCAAAATCAACTATAAAAAACAATTTCGAATTGAAAGACTTAAAACTGTGCATTTTCAAACACTGGAATCACATAAAGCAATCTTGTTTTTTCATTTTTATCAATGTAATATCTTAAAATTGTCCAATTTTTACTTGAATATTAGAAAAAATGAAACATTTAAAATTGAAAAAGATTCGATCAGAAAATTTTAGGAATGATTAATGATATGAAAGGTTCAAAACTCCGTTGTTAAAAATCAAAATAAATCATAATTAAACTACATATCTGGAAGTAATACCTCTTGAATAATTTCTTTAAGGTAGTTGTGCCAAAAAGCAGGTCTTTAGAAAAAAAGTTTGCTATGGTTTCAAGAATTTAAATAATATTTTCAGTAATTTCTTGTGAAAGAAAATACATTATTTTTTATGAAAAAAGTTCAAAACTTACGAAAATTAAATATTTTAACACTAATTTTTGTAATTTGCTAATATATTGCTGGGAAAAAGATTCCCTACAACTGCGCTATTTATAATAAAAAAAGTAAATAGTCTTCAACTATAGTTATATAAAAAAAATGTTTTTGAAACTAGATTGTTTTAAAGATTTCATCCATAGAAAAATTTACTATTAAAATTGGAAAGTAGAGACTTTTCCCCGAAAAATTAAACCATCATTTATTCAAACTTAACGATTTTTCAAAAATTGGTAAGAAGCAGTAGTGAAATGACAGTTTGAAATGACATCATCAATAATATTATGTTGATTCTTAAAATCATAAAAAACCTTTTAAAGTGAAACTTTTTCTGGG
>CAKNYM010036750.1:0-16792 GCA_932195095.1 Andricus curvator | reverse complement strand
TATTACCGAATTTGACAATCCCCGAAATTATATAATTGTCAAAATATAAAAATACCGAGTTGGAAAATTCCCGAAATTATAAAATTTCCGAAATATAAAAATCCCGAATAGGAAAATTCCCGACAGTTTATAATATTACCGAATTTCAAATTTCCCGAAATTATAAAATTGCCGAGTTGGAAAATTCCCGAAATTAAAAAATTGCCGAAATATTAAAATCCCGAATAATAATATTCCCGACAATTTATATCTAATATTACTGAATTTTAAAATTCAAAAATTACAAAATTTGCGAAATATTAAAATCCCGAATTGGAAAATTCCCGACAGTTTATAATATTACCGAATTTTAAAATTCCCGAAATTATAAAATTGCCAAAATATAAGAATACCGAATTTGAAAATTCCCGAAATTATCAAATTAGCAAAATATAAAAATACCGATTTGGAAAATTCCCGAAATCACAAAAATGCCGAAATATTAAAATCCCGAATTGGAAAATTCCTAAATAATAAAATTCCCGACAGTTTATAATATTACCGAATTTGACAATCCCCGAAATTATATAATTGTCAAAATATAATAATACCGAGTTGAAAAATTCCCGAAATTATAAAATTTCCGAAATATAAAAATACCGAATTGGAAAATTCCCGAAATTACAAAATTGGCCAAATATTAAAATCCGGAATTGGAAAATTCCCGACAGTTTATAATATTACCGCATATTTAAAATTCCAGAAATTATAAAATTGCCAAAATATAAGAATACCGAGTTGGAAAATTCCCGAAATTATAAAATTGCCAAAATATAGAAATACCGAGTTGAGAAATTCTCGAAATTATAAAATTACCGAAATATGAAAATCCCGAATTGGAAAATTCCCAACAGTTTATAATATTACCGAATTTAAAAATTCCCGAAATTATAAAATCGTCAAAATATAAAAGTACCGAGTTGGAAAATTCCCGAAATTATAAAATTGCCAAAATATAAGAATACCGAATTTGAAAATTCCCGACTTTATAAAATGGCCAAAATATAAAAATACCGAGTAGAAAAATTCCCGAAATTATAAAATTGCCGAAATATTGAAATCCCGAATCGGAAAATTCCCGAATAATGAAATTCCCGACAGTTTATAATATTACCGAATTTTTGAATTCCTAAAATTATAAAATTGCCAAAATATAAGAATACCAAGTTGGAAAATTCCCGAAATTATAAAATTCCCAAAATATAAAAATACCGAATTTAAAAATTCCCGAAATTATGAAATTGCCGAAATATTAAAATCCCGAATTGGAAAATTCCCGAATAATAAAATTCCCGACAGTTTATAATATTACCGAATTCAAAAATTCCCGAATAATAATTGTTTGAGTTTAAAATAACAAGAGTTGAAAAAATATTTTTCTAAATGAAAAATTTTGTTTTAAAATGTGCATAGTATTTTTAAAAAATACAAAAAATGTTCTCAAAATCGAATTGTTAATTTAAAAAAAAAAATAAACAGAAACTTCCATATAAAGCAGTGCTGCATTAAATCCTGCAATCTTTGTTTGGAAAATGTTACTGGATTCGGAGGCAATGTAAGGAAAAGTTTTTTTTTGTTCAAAGCACACGTGCTTTCAAATTTATTTTTTAAACAATTTTGATATAATCATCGTTATTTTAAATTTAAACAATAATTTGAAAAAAATTAACCATTAAAGAAATGTTCTTTTGATAAAAATATTTGATTATTGTATTTTCAAAAAAGAACTAATATTGATTAAAAAATAATTTTTTCAATTGTTCAAATTCGAGAATATAATAATTTGGATATTTTATAATTCGTCAATTTTCTGTCGGGAATTTTATTATCGATAATTTTCAAATTCGGTAATATTTTAAACTGTCGAGAATTTTCCAATTTGGGATTTTCATGTTTTGGAAATTTTATAATTCCCGAAATTCGAGGATTTTCCAATTCAGGAATTTCACAGTGTTGAGAATTTCATTTTTCGGAAAATTTCAGTCGTCCAAAAAATTTGCGAATTACAAAATATCCGACACTGTTAAATTCCTGAATTTGAACAACTGGAAAAATTGTTTTTTAATCAATATTATTTATTTATTGAAAATATGGTAATAAAATATTTTGAAAGAAGAATTTTTTTTAATATTCAGTGTACTGTTAAAGATTATTGTTGAAATTTGAAATAACCATGATTGAAAAAAAATTTCACGATGCAAATTTTTTTTTTTTAATGTATATAGTTTTTTTTTTTAATTATTGCTTTTGTAATAAAAATCTTGTTGTTATATTGCTATTTTGCTTTAAGAAATATTTTTTTTTCAATTATTGTTACATATTTCAAAAATTTTACAAAAATACATTAAACATCAAAAAAAAAATTTTATCGAAATATTTCATTATTGTATTTTTATTGAATAAATATAACAATTTTTGTAATTGTTTAAATTCGATAATTTTCTAATGTCTGGAATTTTTCATTATCGGAAATTTTCTGTACAAAATTTTATTATTTGGGAATTTTCAAATTCGGTAATATTACAAATTGTCCGGGAATTTTATTATTCGAGAAATATCCAAGTCGGAATTTTTAGATTTTGGCAATTTATTTTTTATTATTATTTTTTATTGCCGAAATATAAAAATCCCGAATTGGAAAATTCCCGAATAATAAAATTCCCGCCAGTTTATAATATTACCGAACTATAAAATTCCCAAATTTAAACAATTGAAAAAATTGTTCTCAGTCAAACATTATTTATTTATTAAAAATAAAACAATCAAAGAATTTTTTTTTAATGTTTAAAGTATTTAAAATTATTGTTTGAATTTGAAATAACAATAGTTGTAAAAAATATATTTCTGAATTAAAAATTTAGTTTGAAAATGTGCATTGTATTTAAAAATATTACAACAAATTTTCCCAAAAATCGAATTGTTAATTAAAAAAAAAATTGTAAAGAAACTTTGAGAAAAATCGTCGCTGAATTGAATCCTGCAAAGTTTGTTTTGAAAATGTTAATAGGTTCGGAGAAAATTTAGGAAGAAGTTTCTTTTTTCGTTTGAGGTCATTTGTTTTTAAATTTATTTCTTTATACAATTTTTATACAATAATTGTTATTTAAAATTCGAACAATAATTTTAAAGAACATTAAACATTTAAAAAATTTTCCATCGTCAAAATTTTGTTGAGTATTGTATTTTTAATAAATAAATAATATTTATTGAAATTTTTTTTTAATTGTTTAAACTCGGGAATTTTATAATTTGGGAATGCTTCAATTCGGAAATTTAACAGTATCGGGAATTTCATTTTTCGAAAATTTTCTTTTTTTGGAATTTTATTTTTCGAGGATTTTATTTTTTGGGAATTTTATTTTTCGGGAATTACATTTTTCGGGAATTTTACAGTTTCCAAATTATAAAATTCCCCAATCTGAATAATTTAAAAATGATTTCAATAATAAATAAAAAATAAATTAAAATACTTTTATTCAATGAAAATATTATTTATTTTATTTATTATTTTATTCAGGAATCTCAAAATTCGGTTATACCATAAACTGACAAGAATTTTCTTATTCGTGAATTTTCCAAGTCAAGAATTTTTAATCTTGTTGGCAAATTTATGATTTTGGGAATTTCACAGTGACAGAAATTTTTTTTTACGAATTCTAGAATTTTGGGTTTTTTTCGCGATTTTTGACCTCTTTAGGCACCAAGAAAAGTTTTTTTTTTCATTAAAGAAAAATAATAGCACGTTTCTTTGATTCAAGCTGAAGAAATTTTAGATTAGATATATTTAACTATTTCCAAAAAAGTATAGATCCAACTCTATCAAAAAAAAACAAACATATTTTATACAAAATTTCAAAAAATTATGACTTTTTATTATTTTATTATTATAATAATATATGATAATAATAATATAATAATTATTTTATTATTATTTATTTAGATTTATGTTTGCTACTCAGAAACGATTTCTTCGGTTTTGTAAATTCAGAGTTTCAAAAAAAAAAAATGGTTTTTCCATTCCTCAATCCTCAAAAATATAATTTATTTCAATAAAGTAATTTTTGATCAGAATTCAGGATGGTAAACTTCCCTCTAAAAGTTTTATTCTTGCAAATAATTACTATTGCACTTTGCCAATCACCATGTCCAAAATATTTTCGTTATTATCAAGAGTCCTGCAACGAAATTATAGGAATTGTAGAAATTCCATCACCACCGAAGGGAGTTCCTCTAATGCTAAAAGTCACTCTCAGTGTTCCTGTACCTCTTTCGAAAGTAAGGAACACAAGTTAATACAAACATAGTAATTAAAGTAATTTTGTAATTAAAGTAATTTAGTAATTTTCCTCCCTACTTCCCCTCCCCTACTTCCCCTCCCTTCACTTTATCCATTGCTTTCCCATCCTTCCGCAACGTATTCCTCCACTCCTTCCCCCACCCTACTTTCCCATACAGCACTCCCCTTCCCCTACTTCTCTGGCCCAGCCATCACTCCTTCTCTCCTACTGGCCCTCACTACCATACTAGTCCTCCCCTCACATCCTCTCTCCACCCACCCGCACTTCCAATCATTTCCCCTACTTCCCCTACCCTCATTTCGCCTTACTTTCTCTACTTCCTCTTCACTACTTCCCGTCCTTCTCCACTCCTCATTTTTCTTAACTTTCCCTACTTCCCCTCCCCTTATTTCACCTACTTTCCTCCGCTTATTTCTTCTTACCTTTCCAATTTCTCTGCACCTCACTCCCCCTACTTACACTCCCATAAATGCCTCTACTTCTCCACCCCTCATTTCCCTCGAATTCTTCTACTGTCCCAACACTTTGTTTCTCCTTGCCTGATCTACATCTTCTCCCTGCCTCACCTACATCTTCTCCCTTCATTCCCCGACACTTCCCCCACGTCCCGTCCCGTCATCACACTTACTTCTCCTTCCTTACTTCTCCTCATATCCCTCACTCCCTAACTTCTCTTCTCCTCGCTGCCTATAATTTTCCTCTCCTCATTTCCCTTAATTTCTCCTACTTGCCCACCTCTTATTTTCCCTGGATGCATCTACCCCTTCTTCCATCATTTCCCGTCACTTCATCTAATTCTCATCCTATATTTTCCCTACTTCCCTTGCCGTATTTCACCTTACTTTTCTTTACTTACCCTACTTCTTCACATCTTATCTCCCTTAACTTTCCCCACCTCCCTACCCCTAATTTTCCCTTACTGCACCTACTTTCCCACCCTTCATTTCCTGTCACTTCCTTTCCCCACATTTGCCATACTTTCCTTCCCTTATTTTTCCTCAGTTCCCTAACTTCTCTTCCCTCACTTTCCCTAAACCCCCTACATCCCTTCCCCTCGTTTCCCACACTTTCCTCCGCTTACTTATCCTTACTTCCCCAACCTTTCTTCCCCTGCTTCCACTCCCATAATTTCCCCCACTTCCCTACCACTCCTCCCCCGTCGCTGCATCTACTCCTCTCCATTCATGTCCCATAACTTCCCCTACTTCCCTTTCCTCACTTTCCTCCTCCTGATTTCCCCTCACTTGCCCTTGTTTCGCCTCATTTACCATTACTTCCTCTACTTTCACTAGTGCCACACCCCTCATTTTCCCTCGCTACACTTACTCCGCCTCCCTTAATTTCCCGTCACTTTCCCTCGCCTCGTCAGCCCCACTTTCCTTTCCTTATTTTTCCTCACTTCCCTAACTTCTCTTTCCCTTAATTCTCCTACATCTGTCCTTCTCATTTCCTTCATTTTCTTTGGCTTATTTCTCCTCACTTCTACAACTTCTATTTCCCTTACTTCTCTCACTTCTACTCCCATAACTTCCCTTACTTCCTCATCCTTAATTTGCGCTACCTGCGTCTACTGCCCGACCTTCATTTCCCGTCACTTCCCATACTTCCCTTTCCTCAATTCCCCTACATTCCTCCCCCTAGTTTTCCCTTACTTCCCCTCGCTTCCCCTCATTTACCATTACTTCCTCTACTTTCACTACTGCCCCATTCCTCATTTTTCCTCGCTACACTTACTCCCCATCCCTTCATTTCCCGTCACTTTCCCTTCCCTCATAGGCCCTACTTTCCTTTCCTTATGTTCCCTCAGTTCCCTAACTTCTCTTTCCCTCAATTCCCCTACATGTTCCCTTCTCATTTCCCCTACTTTCCTCCGCCTATTTCTTCTCATTTCTCCAACTTCTCTTCCACTCACTTCGCCTACTTCCAGTCCTAGAACTTCCTCTACTTCCTCACCCTCAATTTTCCCTTGCTGCGTCTACTCCCCCTTCCTTTATTTCCCGTAACTTCCCCTACTTCCCTTCCCTCACTTCTCCTGCTTTCATGCCCTTATTCCCCCTCACATTCTCTCGCTTACTCTACTTCTTCACCCCTTATTTACTTTAACTTACCCCACTTCCACACCCCTTAACCCCCCTTCATTTGCCCTACTTCCCTTCCCTTATTTTACCTAACTTCCCCACTATCTCCCTAGCCATTCACTTCTTATTTATCCCAACTTCCTCATCCCTCATTCTTCCTGCTTTCCTTTCCTTATTTCCCCTCACTCTCTCTCGGTCCCCCACTTCTTTACTCGTTAATAACCTTAACTTACCCTACTTTCCCACGCCTTATCCCCTCCTTCATTTTCCCTAATTCCATTCCCTTATTTTCCCACACTTTCCCACGCTTCCCCTAGCCCTTCACCCCTTATTTTTCTCAACCTTCCCTACTTTCCCACCCCTCATTTCCCCTGCTTTCCTTCTCTTATTTCCCCTAACTTTCTCTCGCTTTCCCTACTTCTTCACCCCTTATTTACCTTAACATCCCCACCCCTTATTTCCCCTTTATTTGCCATACTTCCTTTCCCTTATTTCCCCACACTTTCCACGCTTCCCCTAGCCCTTCACCCCTTATTTATTCCAACTTTCCCTACTTTCCCACCCCTCATTTCCCTTGTTTTCCTTCCCTTATTTCCCCTCACTTTCTCTCGATTTCCCTACATCTTCACCCCTTATTCACCTCAACTTCTTCTACTTCCCCATCCCTTATCTCCCCTTTATTTGCCATACTTCCCTTCCCTTATTTCTCCTTACTACCCCACGGTTCCCCTGGCCATTCATCCCTTATTTATCCCAATTTCCCCTACTTACACATCCCTCATTTCCCCAGTTTTCCTTCCCTTATTTCCCCTTAATTTCTCTTGCTTTCTCTCATTCTTCATCCCTTATTTACCTTAACTTTCTCTACTTTCCCACCCCTTATCCCCTCCTTCATTTGCCCTACTTCCATTCCCTTATTTTCCCACACTTTCCCACGGTTCCCCTAGCCCTTCACGCCTAATTCATCCCAACATCCCCTACTTTCCCACCCCTCATTTTCCCTCATTTTTTCTCGCTTTCCCTACTTCTTCACCCCTTATTTACCTTAACTTTCCCTACTTCCCCACCCCTTATCTCTCCTTTATTTGCCATACTTCCCTTCCCTCATTTCCCCGTACTTCCCTACGCTTCTCCTAGCCACTCACCGCTTATTATCCCAACTTCCCCTACTCTCCCACCTCTTATTTCCCCAGTGTTCCTTCACTTATTTCCCCTCACTTTCTCTTGCTTTCCCTAATTCTTCACCTTTTATTTAAATTAACTTCCCCTACTTTCCCAACCCTTATCCCCCCTTCATTTGCTATACTTCCCTTCCTTTTTTTCCCTCACTTCTTCACGCTTCCCCTAGCCCTTATTTTTCTCAACTCCCCCTACATTCCCACCCCTAATTTCCCCTGCTTTCCTTCTCTTATTTCCCCTCACTTTCTCTCGCTGTCCCTACTTGTTCACCCCTTATTTACTTCAACTTCCCCACCCCTTATCTCCCCTTTATGTGCCATACTTCCCTTCCCTTATTTCCCCTCACTTCTCCACGCTTCCCCTAGCCATGCACACCTTATTTATCTCATCTTCTCCTACTTCCATGCCCCTCATTTCCCCTCGCTGCACCTACTCCCCCTCACTTTCCCTCCGCTCATTTACCCTACTTCCCTTCCCATGTTTTTCCTCACTTCCCCAACTCCTATTTCCCTCACTTTCCCTATACCCCCTCCTCTAATTGCCCCTTACTTCCCTTCCTGGGAAAAAAATTAAGACGGACGGACACCCGACCGAAACTATAAGGGTTTCTGTACGGAGCTACAAAACCCTAAAAAAATCAAAAAATATTTTAAAAACTAACTTTTCTTAATTTTCTAGAAAAATTTGGGTCGTTTGGAACTCGCCAAATCGAAACGAGAATCTGTTCTGGAAATTTCTCAAGGCAGGTCCTTATTTTATAGAATTCAATTCCCTCTTCAAAAACCACTTCCGATTCTCTCAGGAATTTCTTTAAATAATCAGCAATACTGCATTGGTCCTCGAGGTATTTAAAAAAAAATTAATAAATTAAGAGAATAAAAATAATTGAATAAAAATATTTTTCTTTATTTTTAGCAACTGGAGTAATCGTCAGTTTTATTTATCTTGAGCATACTCTTTATCCCCCAGGAATAATTCCATTTTGGAAAATTCAAAATAATCAGTCGGATCAGTCTCGCCCTCCGGAAATTTTTATTACAACCACTGTGGATCCAATTTCTAAAAATGATTTTGGAAAAAATTTTTGTGATCCTAATTATGGCCCCTTTTTGGACAGAAATTGTGGTATCGCAAAAAATTCGAATCCCTTAGTCACCAGAGGAAGAAAAACTTATCCTGGAGAGTGGCCATGGTTAGTTGCAATTTTTTTTGCTGAAGTCGACTTGGAATATCAGTGTGTTGGAAATCTCGTTTCCAGAAAACATATTATAACAGGTACATTAATTTAATTTAATTTTTTTATTTTTTATTTAAATTTTTTTTTTAATTTTTCAAATATATTTTTCACTTTTTATTATTATTTAATTATTTATTCAACCTCTAGCAGAAAATATACACCCGCGAAGCGCGCGTTTACGTTCTCGAATTTTCATTCTCTAAATTTAAAAATGTAAACTATTTAAAAATTAATAATAATCATTTAATAATTAAATAAATTAAATTAAATAATTAATAATAAAATTAATAATGATTACCTAGCAGTAAAAATATAAACAATTTAACAATAATTAACAAAGAAATTTTTAAATAATAAGTTTTAAACATTTTTGAAACAAAAAAAATATATTGAACGATTTGTATTTGAAAACTTTCCAATTGAAACTGTTTTAGATTCGATAAAATTCAAAAAAATAACAATATTTCGAATGGAATCAAAAGGAATTGAAGCTGTATCATTTCTAAATAAAAGTGTTTAAATGTGGATAATTTGAAATAAAAAGTGTTTGAAATTAAAAATTTTTTAGAAACAAAAGTTTTTAAAATCGAAAAATTTAATAGTAAAATTTTGAAAATTTGACCAAAAGACGAATTTTTTATAAGACTTTTGCATTTTCAACCCAAAAGTTTGAATTCTCACCAAAAAAAATATAAAAGTTGATATTTCAACAAAATAAAAACTAATTTTCAACGAAATAGTTAAACTTCAAGTTTAAATAATTAATTGTCCATCAAAAAAGAGTGGATTTTCAAGAAAATAATTAAATTTTGAAAAAAATAGTCAAATTTTTAACCGCATAATTGAATTTTCAACCTAAAAAAATGAATTCTCAACAAAAAATGTAATATTTATTTCAACCAAAAAAAATAAAATCGCTACCAAAAGAAATGCATTTTAAAACAAAACAAAAATGGATTTTCAGCCAAGAAGATTAGTTTTCTATAAAGACGAATTTTCAACAAAATAAATTAATTTTCAACCAAATAGTTGAATTTTTCACTAAAAAAGATCAATTTTCAGTGAAGAATTAATTTTCCCTAAAAAAGAAAAAATCTCAACAAAATAGTCTAATTTTGAACCAAACAGATGAATTTTCAACTAAAATGATGAATGTTTTAACCAACTAATTTTTAACAAATGAAGATTCAAATTTTCTGTAAAAAAGGTGGATTTTCAGCCAAGAAGAGTAGTTTTCTATAAAGACGTATTTTCAACAAAATAAATGAATTTTTAACCAAATAGTTAAATTTGTTACTAAAAAAGATCAATTTTCAGTGAAAAATTAATATTTCCTAAAAAAAAAATCTCAACAAAATAGTCTAATTTTGAACCAAGCAGATGAATTTTCAACTAAAATTATGAATTTTTTAACCAACTAATTTTTAACAAATGAAGATTCAAATTTTCTGTAAAAATGGTGGATTTTCAACCCTCAAATATTTATTTTAAAAGACGAATTTTGAAGAAATTATAGATTTCTGAAGATTTCGAAAAAGAGGGTTTTTGAGGATTTTGAAAGGTTTCAAGGTAATATGAAAATTTTTTCAAAATTCCTGGGAAAATGTAGTCATTTTTTATTTTGCAAAATTAATTTTAAGATAATATTTAAAATGATTTTAAAAGATTAATTAAAAAATTGTAAAGAAGCATCTAGAAGATTTTAAGGCAATTTTTAAACATTTTTCAACATTTTAGCAATAATTTGAGCCAATTTAAAAGATATTTCAAAATTTTCGAAGTTTTGAAAAAATTAAAAATATTTTTAAATTTGGAAAGAATATTTAGCGGACGAAACACTAATATTTTTAATTTGTTTTATACAAAAAAATGTATAAAACAAATGAAAAATATTATTGTCTTGTCCACTATAATATAACTTTTTCACATGGGCTTAAAAACAAATAATCTTAACAAATACGACAGTTATTCGAGTTTTTTATTAAAAATTATTTTTCCTTTAAAATTATAATTTGTGTGGTTCAAAATTTAATAATAATTATTATTATTATTTGTTCAAAATTTGTATTTTTTGGGCGAATTAAACTTTTTTTGATTTTAAATTAAAATATTTTTTACTCGAAATATTAGCTATTACATTTTTCGTTAAGAATTCATCATTTTAGTTGAAAATTCATCTTTTTGGTTGTAAATTAATCTGTTTTAGTTGAGGATTCAACTATCTTGTTGAAAAACTTTTTTTTTGTATTTTAAATTTTTTTACTTAAAATATAGATATTTTTGATAGAAAAATAAACTATTACATTTTCATTCAAAAATTTATCTTTTTTTGTTGAAAATAATTCGCTGAAAATTCGCCTTTTTTATATGAAATTAATATTTTTGGTTAAAAATTCAACAATTTGGTTAACAGTCAACTTTTTCTTTGAAAACTTCTATTTTTGAAATAATAAATTAAACTATTTTGTAGAAAATTCATCTTTCTTGGAAAAAATTATTAATTTGGAAAAAATTCGAGTAAGTTTAAGACATTTTTAGAAGTTTTGAAAATATTACAAAATAATTTAAAATTTGCAAATTTTTCAAAACATTTAAAACAAAATGTAGATTTTTTAAAATTTCGAACACAATATTTATAAGCGTTTTAAGCATTTTGAACAACAAATTTTTAATATGTAACTGAAATTATTGAATTTCTTATGCATAAATAACAATTGAACATTTATCAATTTGGAAAAAATTTCAGTTAGTTTAAGAGATATTTACAAGTTTTGAGCACGGTTTTGAGAAGAAAAAAACTTAATTTAAAACTGAAAAAGATTTCGAGAAATAAAAAACTACATTCAAATTTTTTAAGATTTCGAAATAAAATTTTGAAGCTTTTTATTGATCTTTAAAGGTTTTGAGAAAACAAAAAAATTTCTCAACTTTGGTGGGAAAATTTAGAATGATTTTTATTTTGAAAAATTAATTTGAAGAGACTATTTAAAAACATTTTTAATTTTTTTTTGTATAATAAGTAACAATTGAACAATTATTAATTTGGAATAAAATCGAGTCCAACACAAAATTTATATGCTTTTCAAGCATTTTGAAAGGTTTTAAATGAATACAAAATTTGTATCAAAATTCCTAGAAAAACTAACAATAATTTTTTAAAATTAAATTTAAAAGAATATTTAATAAGATTATAAAAAATTTTCAAAGAAGAATCTGGATGATTTTAAGGTAATTTTTTTACTTTTACAGGATTTTCAAAAAAAATTTGGGAAAGTTCGAGTCTCAAGATAATAAAATTATTATTAGATTCCTGGAAAATTTTTTAATGTTTTTTTTAAAACATATTTTTAAGAAAAAATTTCAAAAGATTTCAAAACAAATTTTAATGTATAAATTAATGTTTTTAGTTTAAAATTGCCTAAAGTGACATAAATGCGAAAATTTATAAATTTTTTTTATTTATTCTTCAATTCATAACATTGAAAATGATAGCGTGGATTTCTATTTTTTTTAAATTTTAACTGTGTAATGTAACCCATTTTAATTTATAAATCCAAATATCTTCTAAACTACCCCATCTACATAAAAAACGGTTCATACAAAAGTTGACCAGGTCATTTCAAGGTCAAGACGATTTTTTTTTAATGGAAACCCCTATTTTTGACTGCAGATTCGAATAGAGCGCAAAATTTCACGTCAAAAATGTAGTGTGGAAATCTTGTTTTTGTGAACTTGGAGAGGTCAAAAATCATGGTCAAATGTCCAAAAAACGATCAGATGCCCTTTTTCTGAATTTACGTGGTTTTCTGGGTGAAGAAAACGTTAAGATGCTTTAAAAAAGTCGATAAAATGTAAAAGTGTGAACCATCTTGACGACCTTGTCAGTCTCGACCTTCAGGTCAATTTTCAAGGTCATTTAAAGGTCCAGACGATTTTTTAAAATAAAAATCCCTATTTTAGACTGCGGACTCGTAAAGAACGGGATCTCTATTTTAAAAAATCGTCTTGACCTTGAAATGACCTTGAAAATTGACCTGAAGGTCGAGGCTGACAAGGTGGTTAAGGTGGTTTACACTTTTACATTTTATCGACTTTTTTAAAGCATCTTAAACGTTTGATTTACCCAGAAAACCACGTAAATTCAGAAAAAAGGCACCTGGTCGTTTTTAGACACTTGACCTTGGTTTTTGACCTCTCCAAGGTCACAAAAACAAGATTTCGATAGTATATTCTAGACGTAAAATTTTCCGCTATATTCAAATCTGCAGTCAAAATAAGGGGTTTCCGAATTAAAAAATCGTCTTGACCTTGAAATGACCTTGAAAATTGACCTGAAGGTCGAGGCTGACAAGGTGGTTCACACTTTTACATTTTATTGACTTTCTTAAAGCATCTTAAACGTTTGATTTACCCAGAAAACCACGTAAATTCCGAAAAAGGGCACCTGATCGTTTTTTGGACATTTGACCTTAATTTTTGACCTCTTCAAGTTCACAAAAACAAGATTTCCATAGTACATTTTTGACGTAAAATTTTTGCTCTATTCAAATCTGCAGTCAAAAATAGGGGTTTTCCAATTTAAAAAATCGTCTTGACCTTGAAATGACTTTGAAAATTGACCTCAAGTTCAAAATCAGTGGTACAGTCAAATGGTCCCCTATGTCCTGGTCAACTTTTGTATGAACCGTTTTTGATGTAGATGGGGTAGTTTAGAAGATATTTTGATTTATAGATTAAAATGGGTCACCCAGTATATGAAAGTTAAAAATTGAAATTTTGCAGTTAAACGGCTTTTAATTTAAAAATGTTCAATTGAAAGGTTTTAAACGTTTTATGCTTTAATTTGAAAAGTTTAAAATTCAAAAGTATTCCACTTTCAGTGTTTTAATTTGCGGTTCAGTTTTTATAACTTCAAATGAAAAAATTTTATTTTCAAGCGTTCGAGTCTTTTAATTTCAATGACCGTGATCAATTCTTTCTCAATTTTTCAATTTTGATTTGCAGTCAAAAAGTGGTTCTTTTTCGACCTAGGATAAAAAAAATTAAAAATATTGCAATGGCATAATTTTCAATGACATATATATATATGGTGTCCAATCGATTGCTATATGTAGGGGAGAGTGGTCCTAAGTCGGCACATTGAGAGTTTTTGTCGAAAACAGAGGGTAAACAGGGTTTAATGGCGCTTTAATGTCTTTGGTTATGTACCAAAATCCTCGATCTGCAATTCTATGTCGTTTGGAGCAGTGTGGAGTGATTGTTGCGGTCACAATGCAGCACAAAGTGGAGAAGTAGATTTTTGCTATTCGTCAAAATGGTGGTCCTAAGCTGGCACCCCCTGGTCCTAAGTCAGCACATAATTTGTTCTGCTTAAATACAAGAAAAAGGGCAGGTTATATAAGTTTCCGGAGAAAATGGACAAATTTAAACAATTCACAAGGAAAAAACATGTACAATATTATCAATGAGAAAATTCAATGAAAAAAACACAACCAAACGTAAAAAAACCAACAAGAGACGAGTGACATGGAATTGTAACACAACAAAATAATATAATAATACCCAAATAACAACAAAAACAAAGCAAAGGTGCCGACTCAGGACCACTACGAATGTTTACACATTTCATGCTATTACGCACATGAAACAAATCCGAATGAAAAATCGACTTTATCAGGCGAAAGCACACAGAACATAGAAACTAACGCACTTAATCGATTGAATTTCCCAAAATATTCACACACCTGTAGCTGCTTCACAAGAATGGAAGAAAGTGGAATTCCTTTTGCACGAAAAATGTATACCCCGCTCATGCTGTCTAGCGAAAACTGAAGTGACAATTGTCAGTGTAAATAACGTTCATGTTTACCAACCTGTCATAAGAAAGAATGGTTGACGGTGCCGACTTAGGACCACTCTCCCCTATATTTGAAAAAAAACTTCAAACGTAAGGTTTTTTTTTAATAACAATTATTTATTCGTGTCATTGAATATTTCTACAAATACAATATTCTAAATATTTGTCATCCTAGGTCGAGAAAGAACAACTTTTTGGCTACAAAAGCTATAAATTCCTGCAGATTCTTGTAGTTGTAAATTCTTGTAGAAAATTAAAACTACAAGAAAATACAACAATGTACAAAAAAATACAAGAAAAGTACAAAATTCGTCTTAATAGTAGAAAAAAGTTGTACTTTCCTGTAATTTTGGATATAATTTATTGTATTTATTTGTAGATTCCTGTGAAAATAGTTTTATTTTTCTGTACTTTTTGGTAACAAATTTTCCACAAGGGAAAATTGTTAATAGACGAAATGGTTAAGCCGACAGGCGCTCCATCACTGAGAAACGCGAGGGAGCCGGCTTAACCCACAGTGCCGACTTAGGACCACTCTCCCCTATATTAAAAAAAAAAAAACTTCAATCGTAAGGTTTTTTTTTTAATAACGATTATTCATTCGAGTCATTGAATATTCTACCATTCCTTTAAAGTTTAACCATAGAAGCTTTCTTGTAATAGCGTCATCCTAGGTTGAAAAAGAACAACTTTCTGGCTGCAAAAGGTGTAAATGTCTGCAGATTCTTTTAGTTGTAAATTCTTGTAGAAAATTAAAACTGCAATAAAATACAACAATGTACAAAGAAATACAAAAAATGTACAAAATTCGTCTTAATAGTAGAAAAAAGTTGTACTTTCCTGTAATTTTGGATGTAATTTATTGTATTAATTTGTAGATTCCTGTGAAAATAGTTTTATTTTTCTGTACTTTTTGGTAAAAAATTTTCCACCAGGGAAAATTGTTAACAGACGAAAGGGTTAAGCCGACACGCGCGCCATCACTGAGAAACGCGAGGGTGGCGGCTTAACCCACAGTGCCGACTTAGGACCACTCTCCCCTATATTTGAAAAAAAAACTTCAAACGGAAGGTTTTTTTTTTAATAGCGATTATTTATTCGAGTCATTGAATATTCTACCATTCCTTTAAGGTTTAAACATAGAAGCTCTTTGTAATAGCGATCATGTTAAGATCCTCATTTAAAATGATCTAAGTGCGATATTCTTAATATTTGTCATCCTAGGTCGAAAAAGAACAACTTTTTGGCTATTTATCAACTATTTTATTGAACATCAATATTTTTTATATGAAGTCAACAGTTCTTTTTTTAAATATAGATATATCTGATATTTTTATTTTGTATTAAAATTTTCCACCAGGGAAAATTGTTAACAGACGAAATGGTTCAGCCGACACGCGCGCCATCACTGAGAAACGCGAGGGTGCCGGCTTAACCCACAGTGCCGACTTAGGACGTAAGGTTTTTTTAATAACGATTATTGACGCCCCCCCCCCCAATCGAAAAACTACACGCAAGTCTAGCTCGCGATTGATGATGCTAGTTAATTAAAAAAATTAATTTAATGTAAATATAAAATAAAAATTACTTTTTTCAGCTGCTCATTGTTTGAAAAGATATGAAATCAATGTACCACCCAACGTAATTTTGGTTTCTCTGGGAAGATATCTTCTTGAGGATTGGGACAAGACTGGAATTTTAAATAGGGAAGTTTCCGAAATCAGGATTCATCCAGATTTTCATGATTTAAGGAGTGCTGATGCTGATTTGGCTATTCTTGTGTTGAATAGGCCAGTGGATTATAATTTGGATATTAAACCAATTTGTTTATGGAGAGGACCCAGTGATCTGGAAAAAATTGTTGGGGAAACGGGATTTGTTGTTGGATGGGGTAGAGATGGTCAAGAACGAATTTCTGAGGGAGCGCCTCGTATGACAACTGCACCAATTGTTTCTCAGGTACTTCAAAATTTAATAAAAAAATAAAAGAATAATTTTTCAAAATTTCAGCTCTTCTATTTTCAGCTAGATTTTCGTTTAAAATATGAAAAATAGATACGGGTGACTAAAAAGTCCCGGGACGGTTGGATATTTCCTCAGGTAA